>CANUEX010020596.1:0-11357 GCA_948099535.1 Jatropha multifida
CCGGCTGCTGGCGACCCAAATCACACTGCCGAGTAAATCGCACCGTCAGTATCTGACGCGCGGTTTACATGCCTCACAGCGTGCCGATGCCATTATCAACCACTACCACTGGCTTGATAACAACGTATCACCGCGACTGGCCGCGGCCCTCAGCGCGACAGAACCCACACAGATTATTGATTTTATGGGGAAAGATGATACGCATTTCACGGTGTATGCTTCTAACGCCAGCAAAGCGGAACGCGAAGGGGAAAGCACACTCTGGTTGTGCGATGGCGACAATACGTTACTGGCCAGCGCAACGTTCAGCGTGATCAGCGAAAAGGGGCAGCAAATTCTGGTCATTGGTGGTCTGCAAGGCCCGCGCAAAGAGGTCAGCCATGAGGTCATTAAACTGGCGACCCGCGCCTGCCACGGCATTTTCCCGAAAAAAATCGCCCTTGAAGTACTGAGCCAGCTCGCCACACTGACCGGTATTTCGGCAATCTATGGCGTAAGTGATAACGGGCATGTGTTCCGTGCGTTGCGTTATCGCCTGAGCAAAGGACGACATTTCCATGCCAGCTATGATGAATTTTGGGCGTCGATTGAAGGGGTAAAAGATAATACCTGGCGCTGGCGTTTGCCGCTAATTTTTTCACGTAAGTCGCTGGAAAGTATCGCCAGTAAAAAACGCGCAGAATATCGCCGTCGTTTTCAGTTACTGGATGATGTTGCAGAAAAAATGCATGCGTTGGTGCTGAAATAAATATAAACGGGCGGTGATTTACCCTGCCCGTTTATATTTTTTACAACAAAAACATCATTGCCGAATAATAATTCCGCAAGACGCGATCACCTGATTGTCTTATTTTCCATGGTGATAATTATCTTGCCTGACGGCCCACGCTCCAGATGTGCCAGCGCCGCTGGCAGCGCTTCCAGCGGATAAAGCTGGTCTATCACCGGAGCGAATCCCTGTTGGTCGACAGCAACGCAGAGATCTTCAAGCGCCCGTCGGTGTCCGGTGCCAATGCCATAAATATGCAGATCTTTAAACAGCAACGGTTCCAGCGGCGAAGAAACCTCGAAACCCGCCAACGCGCCAATCAGATAAATTTTTCCACCCACCGCCGCCATTGCGGCGGACTGACCCAGATGGCTGCCACCGACAAGCTCCAGCACGTGATCCACCCCACGATCGGCGGTTAATGCCAGAACCGTCGCCACAACATCCTGCTGGCGATCGATCACCTCATCCGCGCCCCACTGTTTCGCCTGTTCACATTTGCTGCTTCGGGTCACCAGCAAGGTGCGCGACCCTTTCATGCGGGCAAGCTGCAGTGCGGCGAGCGCCACGCCGCCAGTTCCTTCTATCAGCACCGTTTCTCCGGGCTGGATATTGCCGCGTTCGACCAGTGCGAACCAGGCCGTGAGCGTAGCGCAAGGTAAAGTGCTGGCTTGCACATGATCCAGAGAAACCGGTTTGCGTACCAGCCAGCTCTCTTTCATTACGACATACTCCGCCAGCACGCCCGGATAGAATCCGCCCAGCGTCCGGTAAGACATTTCACGCGCATTACCCGGCCGTGGCCCGTCCTGCCACTCCGGCGTAAAGACAGAAATCACCTCATCGCCTGGCACAAAGCGGGTCACATTCGCGCCGGTAGCCACCACACAACCTGAAAGATCGGAGCCTGGTGTAAAAGGAAAACGCAGGGGTAAACCGCGCCCATTTTCGATGACCATCAGGTCCCGATGATTGAGGGCAACTGCCATCACTTTTACCAGCACTTCATCCGCTGCGGGCTGTGGCCGGGCAACATGATTCAGCGCTAACGCGTCACGCCCTGTCTGGTTCATTTCCCAGCGTTTCATGGTCTGCATCGCTTCTTTTCCTCGGTTATTGATCTGTTTTGCATTCTGACAGCGCCGGGATTGCGAATTAATACCTTATAATCCGCATGAACTGGTGAATGAGGAGCAACAATGTGAAAGGAACCGAATACACGGAACTGGTCGCTTTTCTGGCGGTCGCCGAGGAGAAAAACTTCCGCCGCGCCGCGGGGAGACTGGGGTTATCCCCGTCAGCGGTGAGTCATACCATTCGCACGCTTGAAACCCGATTGCAGGTTCGCCTGTTCAATCGCACCACGCGCAGCGTTTCACCGACGCAAGCCGGGCTGGATTTTATTGCCCGACTCTCTGCGCCGATGCAGGCGCTGGAGAGCGCCGTTGAGTCCGTCAGCGAAACGGGTCCGGCGCTGCGGGGCAAGCTGCGCATCAACCTGTCACGTCTGGCCGCACAGCGCGCCATTCTGCCGAAGCTGCAACGGTTCATGTCGCTTTATCCCGGCATCCAGCTTGATTTGGTCATTGATGATCATCTTGAAGATGTGGTGGCCGCCGGGTTTGATGCCGGGATCCGCACCGGAGACCGCGTGCCAAAAGACATGATTGCAGCGCGCATGACAGACGATCTGCAAATGGTGATTGTCGCAGCGCCCTCCTGTTTCCGCGAGCAGCCTCTGCCCACGCGGCCTGAAGCCCTCAGCCAGTATCGCTTGATTAATTATCGCTGGAGCGAGAATGGCGCGCAGTATCGCTGGAAACTGCAACGCGGTAATGAAAAGGTCGAGGTTGCCGTCGATGCGGCATTAACCGTCAATGATATCAATGTGCAGTTGGCTGCCGCTGAATCGGGCGTCGGGCTGGCGTTATTGGAAAAGCAGCAAGTCCACGCCGCCATCGAAGCGGGAACGCTGATTCACGTCCTGCCGCAGTGGCATAGACATGAAGAGGGATTCTTTCTTTACTATCCGCGCAACGCTTTTATGGCGCCGGCAATGCGCTTACTGATCGATTTTTTTCGCCTGCAGTCAGGCTCACGGCCGCGCGGCTGAACGGGAGCGGCAAAGCCCCCGCCCGCCTGCGGGTAAAATAAAGAGAGCAATTCTCTGTTTTCACCCGGCCCACTCCGCTTCCGGCATATGCCGGCTTTCAGCTAGCGGCCAGATGTTCCCTGATAGCCTGAATGGGCTAATGGCGGTTTTCCGTCCCGCCCGCGGTTTTATGCCAACTCAGCAGCAGGCTGAAGGCAGCGGGTAACACGGTCAGCGTGACCAGCGTGGCCACAATCAACCCGCCAATAATCGCGTAGGCCATCGGCCCCCAGAACACCTGATGCGAGATAGGGATCATCCCGAGGATCGCGGCACAGGCGGTCAACATAATAGGCCGCGCCCGGTGCTCCGTCGCAGCCACAATGGCTTCGTTTGCGGCCATCCCCTGCGCCAGATTGTTGTCCACTTCGCTAATCAAAATGACCGCGTTGCGAATAATCATCCCCGCCAGCGCAATCACCCCCAGCAATGCCACAAAGCCCATCGGCGTTCCCGTCGGCAACATTGCCAGGACAATCCCCGGCAGACCGAAAGGGGCCATCAGCAGCGCAAGCAGCATGCGGGAAAAACGCTGCAACTGAAGCATTAACAACGTCAGCATGACAATGAGCGTCACGGGTAACACAGCGTACACCGAGCGGTTTCCTTTATCGGATTCAGCCGCCGTCCCGCCTTCTTCGATTCGGTATCCGGCAGGCAGTTGCGCGCGCAGTTTATCCACTGCTGGACGCAGGCCAGCCGACACGCTTTCAGCGCGCACGCCGGGCGCCAGATCGGTCTGAACCGTGATAAAAGGCAGTCGCTGGCGACGCCAGATAACCGGATCGTCCACGCCCCAGGCCAGCGTGGCGACTTCGCTCAGCGGAATTTTTGTGCCCTTTGCCGTCGGTAACATCAACGTCGACAGCGTGCCAAAATCCAGCCGTTCGCGATCGTTGCCGCGCAACACCACCCCGACCAGGCGATCGTTATCCCGTACCGTGGTCACCGTGCTGCCGGACCAGACGGTATTCAGCATTTGCGCGATGCTCTCTGATGAAACCCCTGCCGCCCGCGCTGCCGTCTGGTTGACCTGAAGCGAGATCGTTCTCTCTGGCTCGCCAGCGGTCAGGTTCACTTCGCGAGTCAGTGATGACGTGCCTATTTCTGCCGCCAGGCGATGCGCAAGCCGTTGCACCTGCGCATAATCCGGCCCGCTCACCCGGTATTTCACCGGCCAGCCCACGGGCGGCCCTAACTCCAGCGGCGAAACACGGGTTGTCAGATCGGCGAACTGGCTGGCCAGCAGCGTCGTCAGTTGCTGGCGCAGGCGATCCCTCGCCGCCAGATTTTTCGCCACCACCACCAGCTGTGCAGTGTTTTCATTATCCAGCAACACATCCATCGGCAGATAAAAACGGACCGCGCCGGAACCGACATACGTGGTGTAGTGATCGATATCCGTATTCCCCTTGAGCGCCCTTTCCAGGCGTTCCGCCTGCCGCTCTGTTTCAGGCTGAGAGGCATTCGCTGGCAGAGCCAGGCTGATCAGCAGCTCCGGGCGATCCGAGGCCGGGAAAAACTCGCCCTGCATCCAGCGCGTACCGATCGCCGCCAGCGCCAGTGCAGTAACGGCAATCGCCAGGGTCGATAAACGGTAGCGCAGCACGCACGCCAGCAAAGCCCGATATGCACGCGCCAGCCGTCCTGCGCCGCGTTGGTGCCCGTTGATGTGGGCTGGCAGCAACCATGCGCCCGTCAGGGGAGAAAAGAGTATGGCGACCACCCACGAGCAGAGTAAGGCCATCAACACCACGGCAAACAGCGAGAAGCAGTATTCTCCGGCGCTGCTGGCAGCAAAGCCAACGGGGATGAAACCGGCGATCATCACCAGCGTTCCGGTGAGCATAGGAAATGCCGTGGTTTTGAATGCATAGGTGGCGGCACTTTTGCGTGACTCGCCAGCTTCCAGCCGGGCTACCATGGTTTCGACAGTGATCATCGCGTCATCCACCAGCAGCCCCAGCGCAATGATCAGCGCGCCCAGAGAAATGCGCTGCAACCCAATGCCAGCCAGCATCATCCCGGCAAAGGTCATCGCCAGTACCAGCGGTATCGCGGCGGCAACCACCAGCCCCGCCCGCATTCCCAGCGAAACAAAAGAGACGGCAAGCACAATCAGCACAGCCTCAACCAGCACCCGGACAAAACCGCTGACCGCGTCGCTCACCACCGCCGACTGATCTGCCACCTTAACCATCTCAATACCATGCGGCAACTGCGCCGCAACTTCAGCCATTCTTGCATTCAATGCCTGGCCGAAACGCAACATATTACCGGTGGCAGCCATCGAAATGGCTAACCCGATCGCAGGCTGGCCGTTGACGCGAAATACCGGCGCAGGTGGCTCGGCAATCTGGCGGCTTACCGTGGCAATATCGGTCAGCGGAATATAGCGGTCGTTGATATGCAGGGTGATCGCCCGCAGGCTCTCCTCGCTGGTCAGCGCGCCGCTGACGCGCAGCGCGACATTATCTTTGCCAGTACGAAGTGTCCCGGCCGGTTCGACGGCATTTTGCGCGGCCAACGCATTGCTCACCTGCTGGATATCCAGCCCCATCCCCGCCAGTTGTCGGGGCGAAAAGGCGATCACTATCTGCTCCTGCTGTTCACCCAGCAGGGTCATTTTGCCCATGTCCGGCAGCGACATCAGGCCACGGCGGATTTCCTCCACGCGATCGCGCAGTTCACGCGCGCTATAGCCCTCCGCCGTGAAACCATAAATTGTGCCAAAGGTGTCATCAAACTCATCATTCACCGCCGGGCCTTGCGCGCCCTGAGGCAGCGAAGGGGCAATGTCCTGCATCTTTTTGCGGATCTGATACCAGATGTCCGGCACCTGCCGCGGCGGCGTATCGTCGCGCAGATTGACATAGATAACGGCGCTGCCAGCCCGGGTTTCGCTTTCGATATAATCCAGCCACGGGATCTCCTGGAGTTTCTTCTCCAGCACATCGGTAACAAGCCGCGTGGTATCCGCAACCGTAGCGCCAGGCCACTGGGCAGAGACCACCGCCGTCTTGATGGTGAAGGCTGGATCTTCATTACGCGGCAGATTTTCGTAGCACAGCACGCCGGTCGCGATAATAAGCAGCATAAAAAAGCTTACCAGTTGCTGATGTGCCAGCGCCCAGGCAGAAAGATTAAAGCGTGGTTCAACAGGCTTCATGGCTGCGGCTCCCCGACAATTACCGGTTCACCGGCGCGCAGTTTGCTTACGCCTGCGGTGATGACTTTGTCGCCGACGCCCACGCCTGAAGCAATTACGGCGGATGTTGCAGAGTAACCGGCAAGCGTGACCGCGCGTAATTGCGCTTGTCCATGCCCGTCGATAATAAACACCGCCGGTTGATCACCGATGCGGCTGAGTGCTGACGCCGGTACGGTATAGCCGCCAGGCATTGTTGACGGTATCTCAACGGTCGCGCTGGCTCCCAGCGCCATCGCCAAAGGCGGGGCCTCTAAAGTCACCCTGACCTGCCAGGTGCGGGTCTGCGGATCGGCCTGCGGGCTGATGTCGCGCAATTTTCCGCTGGCGCGGATAGCCGGGTTTGCCAGCAAAGCCACCGGAAACCGTAGTGTGTTTGACGATGATGCAGGCAAAAGCTGTGGATCGGCGATATCAAAAACTACATCTCGCGCATCGCTGGTCGCCAGCGTGAAGATCGTCTGCCCTGCGCTGACCACTTGCCCCGCCGAGGCGCTGACGCGAGTGATGATCCCATCGGCAGGCGCTGTCAGTTGGGTCCAGCGCAGATTCTCCTGCGCAGTATGCAATGCGGCGATACTGCTTTGCAGGCGGGATGCGGCCGCCTGCCAGTCGGCGCGAGCGCTATCGAGCTGAGTGCGGGCGATGGCCCCGGAAGGCATGAGCTTCTGCATCCGGCTCAGGTTAAGTGCCGCAACGCGTTCGGCGGCGCGGGCGCTTTCCACATCTGCGGTGGCACTGGTCAGTTGGTTTTTCCCGGTCTCACTTTCAATTGCAGCAAGTACCTGTCCGGCATGCACCCGTTCGCCAATATCGACCAGGCGGCTGACCATTCGCCCGTCGAGGCGGAAAGCCAGCGCCGTTTCATCATGGGCGCGGATCTCCCCGGTGCGCACTGTCACCGGATGCGCGGATGCCGCCCCGATAACCTGATAACGAACGGGTCTTGGCGGTGCGGGTTTTTCTGTCGGTTTATCTCCGCACCCCGTCAACAATGGCAGTACCGCCGCGAGAAGCAGCAGCAGAAGCAGAGAAAAGAGGGAAACCGTGCGTGCAACAGTAAAAAGATGATGCAGGCCCTGACGCAGATAATCACTAAACTGTTCTGACATAACGCCACTCCGAATCGGTAATGGCGCCATTAAATCCGGCTTGCGTCGAGATTCGTTCCAGTTTTCGTCAAGAATCCATCAAGAGCGTGTGAATTACCCCGTCGCGTCTGTAGGAAGCGAGATGCTGACTTTCAGGCCGCCTTTTTCCGGTAATGAAGCGTTGATGCTGCCGCCATGCGCGTGGCAGATGGCGCGAGCAATGGAGAGTCCAAGACCGCTGCCTCCGGAATGTCGCGCCCGCGACGTTTCTGCGCGGGTGAAGCGCTCAAATATAAGCGGCAGAAAATCCGCCGTCACGCCCGGCCCGTCATCCTCAAAATCAATCCGGTAGAGATTATGCTGTTGCTGAAGAACGATGGATAAATGGCCGTCCCGCCGACCATAGCGCAGCGCATTTTCCATCAAGACAGTAAAAACCTGCCCCAGGCGGAACGCGTCGCCGATGAACATCGAAGGTGCGCTTGCGGTAACGGTAATCGCCAGACCGGCGCTATCCGCCAGTGGTTTCAGCCATGCCGCACGCTCATTTAACAGTTCCGCCAGAGACACCGGCTGGAGCGTAAGCGTAAGCTGTCCCGCATCAGCCAGCGATAACAGGTGGAGTTCATCCGTCAGCCGGCTGAGATACTGCAACTGCTTCATCACCATTCCCAGCTGCGCTTCGCTGGGTTCAAACACCCCATCCAACATACCCTGCAAACGACCAATGGCGGCCGTCAGCGGCGAGCGCAGTTCATGTGCCATCGCCACATGCGAAGCCCGAAGCTCGCGTTCATATCTCGCCAGTTGGCGCGTCATACTGTTGAAGTCGCTGGCGAATCGCACCATTTCCTCAGGCGCTTCTTTTACCAGCTCCGCCTGGCTACCAAACTGACCGTGCGAGACTTCGTCGGCCGCATCCCGCAGACGGCTGAATTGCAGCGCCAGCGGCCGCACATAGCGAAGCCCCATAATGACAATAAAGGGGATCATCACCAGCACCAGCACTGCGACCATTATCCAGTCCGCAGAGGCAATTGAGGGCGTGGAATAGCTCAGCCCCCACCATGTGTCGACAATATCGTGGAAGCGCGACGGATTGAGTTGCGGGTTCTCTTTCAGGGCAAGAAACTCGTCGCGCACCGGGGCGGGCATATGGTGCAGCACCCAGAAATTCTGCACGGCGTAACGCAACCACATACATAACGCGATGATGATGACAGAGCCGATCGCCAGCGCGAGGATACGCCCGCAAATCCAGCGCCAGAGCGACTGATAAACCGATTTTTTCATGGCTGCCGGAACCTGTAGCCGACCCCGCGCACATTGGCTAAAACGCCCGTTACGCCCGCACTTTCAAGTTTTTTGCGTAAATTATAAACGTGGGTATCGACGACCCTTTCCAGCGCCTCGCTTTCCGGCAGGCACTGCTCAAGCAGGAACTGGCGTGAGAAAGGTCGCGTCGGATGGCGCAGCAAAGTGGTTAAAATCGAAAACTCGGCTGGCGTCAGTTCGAGAAAACGCTCGCTGTTATCCGGCTGGATGACCGCCGCCGTAATGGCGGTAGTGTTCACTTCCAGATGATGCCAGCGCAGGATCTCTTCTCGCGTTTCTGTGCGGCCAGCGCGTCGCAGCACCGCCTGAACGCGTGCCACTACTTCGCCGGGATGGTAGGGTTTCACGACGTAATCATCCGCGCCGTAACGTAATGCTCCGATACGATCGGGCGCATCTCCCATCGCCGTCACCATAATCACCGGCACATCGCTTTTGCGACGCAGAGCCGCCAGCACTTCTGTACCATTCATTCCCGGCAACATCACATCCAGCAGGATAAGATCGGGCTTCCAGCGTTGCGCCAGCTCAAGCCCACTAAGGCCATCGACGGTCAACGATACATCGTAATTTTCACGACGCAGGTAGGCTTCCAGCACGTTTGCCGCATCGACATCGTCTTCGATCACAAGAATTTTCCGGGACAGCATTTGCTCACCTTGACCGTTTCTTAACACTTTCCTGACCGTTTATTGATATGAGCCGGATATATTCCGCGCTCAGAAGATGGTAAAACCCTGCCGCAACAGCATGTTCCCCAATAAGCGAGATGTGATGATGATATCGATAAAAACCGCCTTGTACAGGAGCAGCCCATTACTGGCCGCCTTCGCATTTTCAGCCCATGCTGATGACGATACTGCCGCGCAAAATGCGTTCACCCTGGGCATCGGGGGGCAATATGCCCCTCGCTACAGTGGCTCAGACAAACAACGCCTGCAAATGGTTCCGGTGATACAGGCACGCTGGAATGCGCTTTTTTTTGATTCGCAAAAGGGGCTGGGTTACGACTTACAGGCCGATAACGGTCTCTATTTCGAACATACGCTCGGTTATGGGCTGGGACGTGCTGATAGCAACTCCGGCTGGCGCGATGGCGCAAACAATTTAAAAGGGATGGGTAACATTGATGCCACCCTCAATACGGCCATGGCTGTCGGCTGGAGCATTACCCCGTGGCTTAACATTGAAGGCAAAGCCACCCTTCCCCTGACCGACGGCCAGGGCGTGCAATACCAGACATCGCTGGCGTTAATCCCGCTGCAAACCACCAGCGATACGTTGGCTTTTCAGTCTGCCGCGCTGTTTGGCGATAGCCGATATATGAACACTTTTTATGGCGTCAGCAGAGAGCAAAGTCTGCGTAGTGGATACGCTCGCTATGCGGCGGCGGCGGGGTTCTATGGGGTGAACAGTGACCTGACGTGGAATCATCAATTTGATGAACACTGGGGAGCAATGATGAGTGTCGGTTATAGTTGGTTAAGCGACCATGCCGCAGACAGCCCGCTGGTGCAGCGCCGTAATGAAGGTACTGGCGTGTTGGCCATTCTTTATACCTTCTAGAGGGTTCAGAAAGGCAAACCTGCCCGCTTTGCTCTGATGCCGCAGTCAATATGGACATAAGCCGCTCTCCGGATTTTCTGCAACCTCCGGAGAGCGGGTTCCCCGCACTAGTCGCTTTGCACAACCCAATGAAGTTTATTGACCTGGAAACCCAGACGCTGCGCAACCGCGAGATAATGTTGCTTCACGGCATCCGGAATGGTCGGCGTGCGTGAGAGGATCCACAGGTAATCGCGGTTTGGTCCACTCACCAGCGCGTAGTGATAGTCGTCATCGAGAGCAATAACGTTATAGCCGCCATAGAACGGGCCAAAGAACGAGACCTTCAGCGCGGCGGTCGTCGGCGACCCGGTAAACAAGGCTTTGCCTTCACTCTCACGCCACTTTTGCTTTTGCGGATCGTAACCCCGGTTCAGCACGCTGATTGCCCCGTCGCGACGCTGGCCATAGGTCGCGGTAACCTGCTCCAGGCCGCGTTCAAAGCGGTTTTCCAGCCGTGCGATTTCATACCATTTGCCAAGATAGCGGCTGGCATCAAAGCCGGTGACGGGCTGTACGCCTTTCGGCGGAGTGGGCGACTTGCAAGCCACCAGCGTCAGTGCAACCGCTACGCCGGTCAAAACAGGCCAGAATTTCATGTGCGCTCCTTTTCTCTGCAGCATCAAGTGTGCGTGGATACCGGGCTTCTGTTTTATCTATTCTCGCTGATAAATCGCTTAAGAAAGCGACCTATAACCAATTGAAATAAAATAGTAATCAAAATAATTTTTGTCAAAATTTGGACAGAATTTATCGATTGTATAGATTTTAACTATACTCCGGGACGCTGTTGTCCATCGTAAAGGTACGCATATGCAATCCGTCATTGAACGGTTGGTGGCTTACTATGGGCAGGAGATTGAAAAATTGCGTATACCCGCGCCTTACTGACTGAAAAATATCGCTATTCCTCCCCTTTTTCATGAGTTGTAAATTCGCAAAATCGGGACAAATGTTACGTTGAAAGATTTTCGATAAACTGGGCAAAAAGGAATTTATTCTGGTATAAAGTTGAAAAGTCCGAACATGAGAATTCTGACCAGCATGGGTCGTTTTCGGGCTTTGTGCTGTAACTGCCTGTAAAAAGGGCAGATAAAAAAAGACCGAATACGATTCCTGTATTCGGTCCAGGGAAATGGCTCTTGGGAGAGAGCCGTGCGCTAAAAGTTGGCATTAATGCAGGCTAAGTCGCCTGGC
>CANUEX010020606.1:0-26239 GCA_948099535.1 Jatropha multifida
GGGAGAGGTGGAGGAAAAGGGTTTTTCGCTATTGGCCACCCAGCGTTGTAATTTGCAACTCAGCGATGTGCTATCGACATTCGAACCGGAAGTGACAATGTGTGCGGGCGGAACCAGCAAATACTGAAAGACGATGTCGCGCATCGATGTCCCCACCGGAACCTGTTGGGCAATATCATTGACAAAGATGCCAATAGCGGGCGTGACAAAAACTCTGCTGGTAAATGCGATGGCCACGATCGGATTATTGTCGGCGTCCGGCGTGATACAAAATTGCCCACCGCCAATCGCCGCCTCGGTGGCCGCCGCTAAATCGGTGTAGGTGTCAGCGCCCAGTAACAACGCGCTGTCAACGCTGCTGCTGCCGCTGTTATCCACATTCTGCGGCGATGGCAGCGATGACGGTGTAATCAGCCGCCAGTGTCGGCGGGCATTGCCGCTTAACTGAAGATCGATAGGGCTGGCGGCGAAAATCAGACACGGGTAGTTCTCATCGGGTGGCGTCGGCGGAGATAACTCAACGCCGTGCGTAAAACGGGATGCAAAACCGTTGAATAATAATTTCCCGTCTTGCTGCCAGCCGAGGCTGACTGTTTGCGTACCGGACAGGGTAAACGCATTCAATCCATAGCCAGGGCTGGCGGGAGGCGCAATATATTGGTATCCGGCAGCGGCAATGGTCAGTGAAAAACCCGGCTCCAGATCAATATATTGATCATTAATATTAAAGTGATAAGTGAATTGCAGTAATTCACTTAATGTTAACGGCATATTGAGTGCAATTTGATAAAGCAACGCTTCTGTGACGCAGGGTAAAAGCCCGCCAGTAGAGCTGGAAAGCGAAACTTCCAGTTTTTCAAGTTGCCCGGCAAATAGGCGAAATGAAGTGAGTAATATTTCACGATCGGCAGTCTGTGCACTAAAAATATATTGTTTAACTACGGTTATCTGCACTATTTTTATTACCGGATTAGGTGAGCTTCCTGACTGCGTAAAACTTAAACCAAACGCTTTCTGTTGCGGTATCTCGCCCGGCTGAATACCTTTGGTGGCTGAGGTTGTGGCGGGGACGCAATATCCTGAAAAGTACAACGCCAGATCGTTATTCGGGGTGGCATTTTTCAATCTCGGAGGAATAATAAAAGGACCGACGGCAGGGTTTGTTCCTCCCCCCTGATCCGGAAACGTAATGGAAAACGAAAATTTAGTGCTCGCAGCCCCGGACATGATTCCCCCTGAATAGCATGGGTAATTTATTCGTTAGTGACGGTAATCTGGAACGTCGCCGAGTTTGATTGTGAATTAATGGTATTGTAATCAATCTGTACCTGGTCGCTATCGCAGTAGGCATCCACTCGCAGAGGCGTGCCGGGTTCCCAGGTCCATTGCGCTATGAGGAACCCCCCAGAGGCGAGCTCAAATTTTACGGAGCCGCTGAGTGCGTCATAACTATTCGCAGCAATATTAACGGCATAAAAATAATTAGCGGGCGGGTAGGTTGAACCATTTTTTGGCGGCGTACCAGCCCAGGCTCCCTGATTTACGCTGGCCAGCACCAGCGTTAGCGTAGTGGCCGAATTATTACCCAGTGCAATGGCGAGATTTTTATTTTGTGAAAAATTGCCAGCAGTTATATTACTTGCCATTTGCAATCCTCATCAAATAATACTGGCAGGAAAATATTTCCTGCCAGTATTCATTCATTTATGAGCACGAAGTAATTTTGCTGCGGTATCGGCGCTGATCGTAACCTGTAATACAGGGTGATTTGATTGCGTATTGATCCACTGGTAACTGACTGCGAGTCCGGTTAAAGATTCCGTCCTGACGCCGCCAGAAACGCCCGAACCAAAAGACCAGTCCCATTTGATAGTAATAAGGCCACCTGAGGCGGGGGTCAGAACAATTTGGCCGCCAAGGGTTTCATAATTGCTCTCAACACCATTCACATACTCGACTTCTCCGGCTGGAGTAATGGTTGAACCGGGTTCTGGCGTTTTTTGCCACTGCCCACCGTTAAGGCGAACGTAATTTAGCGTCAGTGTCGCCGGGCTGGTATCTGCGATATCAACCGTAACTGACCGTGCAAAATCAGTCATTAGATAATTCCTTTGTTGGTTTGAAACTAACGGAACGACTAACTCAAAAAAATATAGACGGGGGAGAGGCCTTTGCAAATATAAAAATGTTTATTAAAACACTATTTTTAAAATAACCATTGATTTCCAGCGGTTACATGGAAGACTAAAAAAGTGGCATATTATATATAATATATAAATTTCTGAGTGTGCTTAATATTATTAAAGATTAACCGAAAAATTATTTTCAATATAATGAATAATAACATGAATAGTTAATTTTTTAATAAAACAAAGTGATGGAGCTAATAATAATATTGTCATCTTTTTCAATGGGGAGGCGTTTGGCGCAGAAAAAATTTCATTTTCCTGGCAATATCTTTATCGCTCATTCGTCTACCCCATCACAGGCAACAATCCGCTACGGTAAGAGGAAAGAAGAAGATGAGAGATTTTGATATGCATGGGCACACTCGTGGACACGGTTTTGGCCGCCATCGCATGGTGAAACATGTGATTTTCGGTGTGGCGCTGGTCGTCATACTGGGGCTGCTGGTAATGTCGCTGTGGAATGCGCTGTTGCCCGCCATCCTCGGGGTAAAAAGCATTGGCTTCTGGCAGGCGCTGGGCGTGCTGGTGCTGTGCCGCATTTTGTTCGGCGGACTCGGTTTTCGGCCGGGGATGTTTGGCATGGCGCGGGCGCATCGCCGTATGCATGAGCGCTGGATGCAGATGACGCCGGAACAGCGCGAAGAGTTTATTCGCCATCGTCGCGACGGCTTTGGTCGTCACGGACATCGCGGACACTGTGGCTGGCGCGGACATCGCGATGAGCAGGCGGAAGATCGCACTCAGCCTGATGATAACCGCCCGAAAACACCGGACGCAGAGTGAACACAATGAAAGCCAGTGTGGCGGGAGAATCACTGCTCATGGCAGCGCTTAATGCCTGCCGATCGCGGCTGAAAGCCTTTATCCGTGGCCGCACTGCGGTTAGGGACGATGCCGACGATATCCTGCAGGAAGTGACATATCAACTGATGCAGGTGGAGCAGCCGGTGGAGAATGTCGCGGCCTGGTTGTTTCGCGCAGCGCGCAATGAAATGACCGATCGGGCGCGCAAAAAACGGGAACTGCCGTTATCCCGTTTTTTCACTGATGATGAGGGAGATGTTGCCGAAGATGAACTGGCGGAAACGTTGTTCGGTGTGCCGCAAACCCCGGAAGAGGAATACCTGAAAACGCTGCTGTGGGAGGAACTGGAGCAGGCGCTGGCCGAGCTGCCGTCCGCACAGCGCGAGGTGTTCGAGAAAACGGAGCTTTACGGCTACAGCTATAAAGAACTGGCGGAGGAGAGTGGTGCCAGCCAGCAGGCGTTACTTTCCCGCAAACACAAAGCCGTGCTGTATTTACGCTCGCGCTTGCGCAGCGTTTACGAGGCACTGACGGAAGAGCCATGAAGCATGAAATGCCGTGAAAGTGCGGTTAATGCTTAAAAACTGAGGTGCTGCTTTATTTTGCTGAGGAAATAGTAATACTCCCGCAGCTCATATTGTTGCAGTTCGTACTCTAATGATTCATAACCGCTTTGCATGAGCCTGTCTGAGTTTTCATATTCCTCATTGCAACCGCGAATTTCTGATAAAGGTTTTTGCGGCGTTAAAGCGGTCGCAAGATTTTTATACAGATCGACAGGCGCAAGAACCGTGAAATCCGCAAAGCGATAATATTTAAAATGACTCAATTCATCAGCCCTGAGCCGTTTCCAGTTGTCGCTTTTTACAAAATCGGTATCGAGATTAGATAAGTGTAATGAAAAGGAGAAATACCAGATTTCGCTGTGGCCAGAGTAATCCGTAATTTCGATATAGCTATGGTATCGGTTGAGTTTTCTGTCTACCGGGATGGCGGATGCCGCATGTTTACCGCTGGCTGAAAACCAGGCGAAAAACGGCGAGCTATGAAAGCTATAAAGATCATCGTGGGCATAACGGCGCGGAAATTTTATTTTCCGCGCGCGTTTAAATGCCGGATAGATCGTTTTGCTGATGCCGAGATTATTGCGGTTTTCGAGGCTGTCAAAAATCTGCGCCCGGCGGATACCGCCGAGCAGCGGGGTGATATGAATTTTATGATCGAACTCGATAATATCGGATAAGGCGGAATTATAGATTTTTACGCTGAAGCCAGAGGAGGTGAAAAATTTTTTCAACCCCGAGATCTTGCTGAAATAGACAATATAGTTCCCGCGCGAATTGTAGCTGGTCATGCGGGAGGTCTTTTTATTCAGCGTCAGCGAAAGGGTGGCCACGCATAATGAAATGACTGACACCAGGACACTATTTTCTTTGATTAAATCTAGCATGCAACGCCTCTTCGTGACTCACCCTCTTAACCAGCGGGGGTTATTCCCCCCAGCGCTCCCGCAAATAGTTGACCGCTTGCTGCGTCTGCGGCCGGTTCAGGTAATCTTCGCGGAACAAAATCGTGCCGCTAATCTGCGGTAGCGATTCGTTTAAATCGAGCTGTTTTTTCAGCTCCGGTACACCGCCGTTGACCATCCAGTCCGGCTCCATCTTCGACGGTTCACCCACTTTATACAGCGCGATACCGATATACAGGCGCGTATGGGTGGGTTTGACGACATCGGCCCACCATTTTGCCAGTACGTCATACCGCGCAGCGCTGCGTGAGAAGGGCCAGTAAATTTGCGGGGCGATATAATCCAGCAACCCCTGCTGCACCCAGCGACGGGTATCGGCGAAGGATTCATCGTAAGCCGCCGCGCCGCGCGTGTCGGAACCCGCCGCATCGAAAGAGCGGTTGCGCCATACCCCGGCAGGGCTGACGCCAAATTCAACGCCCGGTTTCAGTTGTTTAATGGTGCGGGAAACCTGCTCAATCAGCAGCAGAGTGTTGTTGCGCCGCCAGTCCGCTTTGGCGCTAAAACCCTGGCCATATTGCTGAAAGGTCTGGTTGTCATTCAGTTGCGAACCGGGCGTTTCGGTATAGAAATAGTCATCAAACTGCACGCCATCGACAGGGTAATGGGCAACCACTTCAGCCACGATGCTGGTGATCCAGTCGCGCACATCGGGAATGCCAGGATCGAGCACCAGCCGGTCACCGGCGGTGCGGATCCAGTCGCGATGCAACACAAAGACGCTGGCCGGGTGCAAAGGGAGCGTGCGGTTAAGCGCCGCGATGGTTGCAGGCTGCGTGTTAACCGCCACGCGGTACGGGTTAAACCAGGCATGCACTTTCATGCCGCGTTTGTGTGCTTCATCAATCACAAACTGCAACGGATCGTAGCCAGGATCCTGACCAATCGTACCGGTCAGCATGTCGGACCACGGCAAAATTTTAGAGGGCCACAGCGCGGTGCCGTCCGGCTTCACCTGAAAAAAGACGGTATTTATGCCAAGTCTTTTGAGTTTATCCAGTTTTTGCACCAGCGCCTGCTGCTGCATGCGAATGCGCGTATCGGCGCTGCTGACATTCACCGAGTTGACCGGCGGCCAGTCGAGGCGGGAAACCGTCGCCAGCCAGACGCCGCGTACCGGCTGTGAATTTTTTCCCGTTGCAGGCAGCGGCTGTTTTGCCACCGGCGGTAGTGGCGTGACAAGAGATTTAGGTGGTTTGGAGGAACAACTGACCAGTAAAAGCGCAGTAGCAAAAAGGACGACTGACTTTTTAAGGGACATCTTATTAGCTCTTATTGATGATTCGACTGCGGGTCCACGGATTGAAGGTGGGCTCATCCTTGTTGACCGGGGCGGCATCATCCAGGGAATCCAGATATAGCGCCTCGACTTCTGCGCGCGCCCAGGGCGTCCGGCGCAGAAACTTGAGACTGGATTTAACGCTTGGTTCGTTTTTAAAGCAATTAATATTGATGCGTTTACCCAGTTCGTTCCAGCCGTAACGGGCGACCAGCGCGTTGATTTGCATCTCCAGAGTGACGCCATGCAGGGGATCTTTCGACGTGTGAGCAGCCATGTGAAGTCCGGTAATTTCTGCTTTTCAACAGGTGAGATAGGTTGCGTGGAAGGGTACAAGAAAGCGTGTAAAGCGGCAATGCCCGACGATCCGTTCGTCCGGGCGGCCAGTGGAACAGGCCGTGTCTTCTTTTTCGTGCTGGCAGAGCGGGTTGTCTGCCAGCACTACGCCGGGCTTAAGCGCGGAGCTTGTCAATCGCCGTTATTCAAACAGACGGCGATGTAAGGCTTTTACCGCGTCGTCTGCGGCCTCTGCGGGCAGCAGGAAACCGAGACTGTGGCACGACGCGCCGTGGCAAATCAGCCGCACGGGATGATTTTCCAGCCCGGCGAACACCTCATGGCAAACGCCTTCAGCCTGCGACAGCGAATTACCGATCAGGCTGACTAAGGCAAGGCCGGTTTCCACTTCCACGCGGCAATGCGACGACAACTCGGTGAGCAGAGAGGTGGTCAGCAGGTTCGATTCACCGGAGGTGGCACTGGTGGCGTTCAGGATCAGCGCGATACTGGTTTCTGAGGTGGTGATGGAATCGACCGCCACATCGTGGCGCGCCAGCAGCGCGAAGGTATCCGCTAAAAAGTGGCAGGCGGGCTGCCCCTGCTCGCAGTGTAATTTCATCAGCGTCTGCTGACGGCGAACGGCCAGCGCGCGATAGCGCGGCGGGTTTTCGGCCTCGCGGCAGACCAGCGTGCCACCGGCTGAAGGGTGTTTACTTGAACCGACAAAGACCGGGATATTTTTGCGCATTGCTGGCAGCAGTGTCGCCGGATGCAGCACTTTTGCGCCAAAGGTCGCCATTTCGCTGGCTTCGGAAAATGAGAGCTGCTCAATGCGTTGCGCCTGGGAGACGATACGCGGATCGGTCGTGTAGATCCCGGCGACGTCGGTCCAGATATCCACACGCGCAGCGTGTAGCGCTTCACCCAGCAGCGAGGCGGTGTAATCACTGCCGCCGCGGCCCAGCGTAGTCGTTTGACCATTCGCCTCGCGGCCAATAAACCCCTGCGTGACCACTAATGCCTGCTCGATACGCGGACGCAGCCGCCTTTCAACGCGTTCTGCCGTTGCATCCAGCACCGGTTCTGCGCAACCAAAGCAGTCAGTGGTGCGAATAACTTTGCGGGCATCAAACCATTCGGTCTCGACATCGCGCTCGTGCAGCACTTCGACAAACAGCAGGCTGGACATCAATTCGCCGTGGCTGACCAGCGCATCGCTGAGCGCGGCCGAGCGGGCGGTACAGGCTTCTTCCGCCAGGCGACTGATGTTGTCGAGAAGGTGGTCGATCTCCTGGCGAATAGCATCCTGCTGTTTCAGGCGGGAGATAATGTTGTACTGAATGGTGCGCAGGGTTTCGATTTTGTCCAGGCGTTCGCGGCTTTCCAGACCGGCAGAAAGCTCGACTAAAATATTGGTCACGCCCGCAGACGCAGACAGAACAACCAGACGGACATCTTTATCGGCAAGAACGATGGTGGCGCTACGGCTCATCGCGTCAAAGTCAGCAACACTGGTGCCGCCGAATTTGGCAACGACGATGTGTGGAAAAGTGCGAGTCATAACAATCTCATATCAGGGCGCCATTAATTCATGGCAAGAAAATTTTCATTCTCGGCATAAGGTGAAATAACCAGTCCGGCTGCCCGGTGGTATTTGCCTTACGAAATGTCCGCCCGCGAACATTTCTGATGACAACCCAGGATTTGCTCCCGTTGTCGATAACCGGTATTGCCTGTCACGGGTTATCGGGTGATGCGCTTTATGGCTTAAATCGTTGACTTCCTGTTTACATTGCGCCGCGCTTTGTACAATGTTTCGCCGCACAGGGAAATTTGGAGCGGGCATATTAAGTGATTTGCCCGGCTGAATCGATATTTTCCTTACGCTTTATGCACCAGAACTGAAAAATAACGCGTTAGCCGTTAATTTTCGCCATTATTAATGGCGATACCGCGCTTTGCAGGATAAAAAGCCAGCGCGCAAAGCGATAATTCCAGGCCTTTTATCCTTTGTTGGCGCTCCGCTTTGGTATTTGTAACAGAATTGCTTACAATTGAAGTAACGCAAATTCTGCG
The DNA here is from genome assembly GCA_948099535.1 of Jatropha multifida. NCBI lineage: Eukaryota > Viridiplantae > Streptophyta > Magnoliopsida > Malpighiales > Euphorbiaceae > Jatropha > Jatropha multifida. Next base: position 8,156 of record CANUEX010020606.1, read on the forward strand.
CAGATGTTATTTTTCTTATTGATTTTAAAGGTAATTATCGATAAGTGCCCTTGAAAATAAAAGATTGAGTCCGGCGTTAAAAAAACATATATTAGCCGCGTTTTTTTTTGAGCAAATCCCATAAACCATTATTCAATCAGGGTGAAACATCGCGCTGGTTGTAGGAGTGATATGATGACGGATAAAGTCCGTATTGATACTTTGAATGCAAATTCATTACCTCAGAACAATGAAACCTTCCTGGCACGACAAGCCGAGTTTGAATCCAATGTAAGGAGCTATCCGCGTAAATTGCCTCTGGCAATTGCAAAAGCGCAGGGCGTCTGGATCACCGATGTCGAAAATAATCAATATCTTGACTGCCTCGCAGGTGCAGGAACCATGGCTCTGGGTCATAACCATCCTGAAGTTCTGCAAAGCATCCAAAGTGTCATTACCAGCGGCTTACCGTTACATACACTGGATCTGACCACGCCGTTAAAAGATGAGTTCTCTGCTTATCTGCTGTCGCTGCTGCCGGGCCAGGGCAAAGAGTATTGCCTGCAATTCACCGGTCCTTCCGGTGCGGATGCGGTTGAAGCCGCGCTGAAACTGGCGAAAAAAGTGACCGGCCGTTCCGGCGTGATCAGCTTCTCCGGCGGTTATCATGGTATGACCCACGGCGCGCTGGCGGTCACTGGCAACCTGTCGCCGAAAGAAGCGGTTAACGGCATGATGCCGGAAGTGCAGTTCATGCCTTACCCGAACGAATACCGCTGCCCGCTGGGTATCGGCGGCGAAGCTGGCGTGAAAGCGTTGACCTACTACTTCGAAAACCTGATCAACGACGTTGAAAGCGGTGTGCGTAAACCGGCTGCGGTGATCCTCGAAGCCGTGCAGGGCGAGGGCGGCGTGAATCCGGCGCCGGTCGAGTGGTTACAGCGCATCCGTAAAGTAACGCAGGAACATGGCATTGTCCTGATCATTGACGAAGTGCAGGCGGGCTTTGCCCGTACCGGTAAACTGTTCGCCTTCGAACACGCCGGTATTGAGCCGGATATCATTGTGATGTCTAAAGCTGTTGGCGGCGGTTTGCCGCTGGCCGTACTGGGTATCAAAAAACAGTTCGACGCATGGGCGCCGGGCCACCACACCGGGACGTTCCGCGGCAACCAGCTGGCGATGGCGACCGGTCTGACGACGCTGAAAATCCTGAAAGACGACCGTATTGCCGACAAAGTGGCAGCGCAGGGCGTCTGGCTGAAAGACAAACTGGCCGGGCTGCAAAAACGTTACCCGGTTATCGGTCACGTGCGCGGTCTGGGCCTGATGATTGGTATTGAAATCGTCAAGCCGAACGAAGCGCAGGATCACATGGGTTGCTACCCGGCAGACGGCGAGCTTTCTGCGCTGCTGCAGAAAAAATGCTTCGAAAATGGTCTGATTCTGGAGCGCGGCGGCCGTAACGGTTGCGTGCTGCGTCTGCTGCCATCGCTGCTGATCAGCAATGACGAGCTGGAAATCTTCCTCGACAAGTTTGAGAACGCGTTGTTGGCAGCCGGCGTTAAGCCTGTTTAATCGGAGCAATTGAATGTCTGATGTAAATCCGATTCTTTCAGGTTCTGCGCAAAGTATTGCCGCCTATCAGGACGCCATTGAGCAGAGCACAAAAGCGGTTGTGCAGTGGCTGAAACAACCTGAGATGTACCAGGGCAAAACGGTTGAGCAGCTGCGTGAGCGCATCAATTTAGAATTTACCTCTCAGGGCCTGGGCAACCAGGCCGCGATTGAGCGCGCCGTTGAGTACTTCCTGAAAGACAGTCTTTCTGTGCATCACCCGCAGTGTGTTGCGCATCTGCACTGCCCGAGTCTGGTGATCAGCCAGGCGGCGGAAGTGCTGATCAACGCCACCAACCAGAGCATGGATTCGTGGGATCAAAGCCCTTCAGCCACCATCATTGAGATCAAGCTGATTGAATGGCTGCGCACCCAGGTGGGTTACCAGCCGGGCGATGCCGGGGTGTTCACCAGCGGCGGCACCCAGAGCAACCTGATGGGGTTGATGCTGGCTCGCGATGCGTTTTTTGCGCGCCAGGGCCACTCTGTTCAGCAGGATGGCTTAACAGGCGATCTGAGCAAAATCAAAGTATTATGCTCTGAAAATGCCCACTTCTCCGTGCAGAAAAACATGGCGCTGATGGGGCTGGGTTATCGCTCCGTGACGCTGGTGAAGACGGATGAGTTCTCCCGCATGGATCTCAACGATCTGGCGGCGAAGCTGGCGCAGGCGAAAGCGAACGGCGAACAGGTTCTGGCGATTGTTGCAACCGCAGGTACGACCGACGCCGGGGCTATCGATCCGTTAGCTGAGATTGCTGCACTGGCGGCGGAATACCAGACCTGGATGCACGTGGATGCGGCCTGGGGCGGCGCGTTGCTGCTGTCTGAGAAATTCCGTCACTACCTGGATGGCCTTGAGTTAGCGGATTCCGTAACGCTCGATTTCCACAAGCAGTTCTTCCAGACCATCAGCTGCGGCGCGTTCTTGCTGAAAGATCCGCGTCACTATCAACTGATGCGTTACCAGGCGGCTTACCTGAACTCGGACTTTGACGAAGAGCACGGTGTACCGAACCTGGTCTCGAAATCACTGCAAACCACCCGCCGTTTCGATGCGCTGAAACTGTGGATGGGCCTTGAAGCGCTGGGTAAAAAGCAGTACGCCGAAATCATTGATAATGGCGTAACGCTGGCGCAACAGGTGGCAGAATTTGTCGCGCAGGAGCCGCAGCTGGAACTGGTGATGCAACCTCAGCTTGCCAGTGTGCTGTTCCGCTTCCGCCCGCAAAACGATGATATGTCCGCCGTTGTGTTGCTGAACCAGCGCATTGGTGATGCGTTGCTGGCCTCCGGGGCGGCGAACGTTGGGGTAACGGAAGCTGATGGCATTACCTGCCTGAAGCTGACGCTGCTGAACCCGACGGTGTGTCTGCAGGATGTTAAAGTTCTGCTGGCAAGCGTAAAAGCCTGCGGAGAGCAACTGCTTAACGCTTAACATGTAGTGCAATATTAAAGCCGACAATGTTGTCGGCTTTTTTTTATCCTTTTTTAGTAGCCCTGCATATTCCAGCGTGCGGAGCTCATCACATCGTAGACTTTCTGATCGGTGAAAGGCGGGAAGACGGCTTTTTTCGCCGCCGCTTCCAGCGCTGCGCAATACTCTTTATCACCACCTCTGATAACCATATTTTGCAATTTACCGTCATAGTTAAAATCGAGATGCACAGTACAGGTTTTGCCTTTCCATGCATGGCGATCGGCGAGGGCGGAATCCAGCGCATTTTTAATTCCGGCCGCTTGTTGACCATAAATATCCGTATCGGTAACGTTGCCGGAACGATTATAAGCGCAGGACTCTAAGGCACTTTTTTTCAGGCAATCCGTCGGGTGAAGCGGCGTGCATCCTGTTGCAACGCTGACCAGCAGCGCCAGCATCATTAACTTCTCCATTGTTATTATTTCCTTTATTTCTATTTCTGTTTACAGCGGTGTTTGTTCATCCGTAAAAAGCGCATCGTAACCTTTCCACCGATAGTTCAGCACAGAAAGCAGCCAGCAGAGAATAAACAATCCGACCACGAAAAACCCGGCGTTACTCAGGTTATCGTTCATCACGGCGATGATATCCCAGAATTTACCATGTAAATCAAGCTTATCCACGATTAGCCCCAGCGCTTCGCTGCCGCCGATAAATAACGCGACAATAACCGATGTGCCGGTGATGGTCATATTGTAATAGAGTTTGCGTTGCGGTTTGCTGAATGCCCAGCCATAGGCTTCGACCATCAGGATATTATCCAGCGTATCGATTAACGCCATGCCGCTGGTAAAGAGTGCCGGAAATACCAGAATAGACCACACCGACATGCCATTTGACGCACCGGCGGTGGAAATGCCCAGTACACCAATTTCAGTGGCGGTATCAAACCCCAGGCCGAATAAAAAACCGACAAGGTACATATGCCAGCTTTGCGACACCAGGCGGAATGTCCGGTGAAAGATCCAGCTCATTACGCCGCCGGATGAAATTGTTTCGTCGGGAAGCGATTTATCACCGCTTTTGAATTGCCGGAAAGCGCGCCAGACATTACTGAGAATAAGTAAATTCACCAGCGCGATAATGATCAGAAAAAAAGCCGATACGCTGGTGCCAATTATTCCGCCGGTTTCATGCAGCCACGCCATGTGATGGCGAAACGCCGTGGCGGTTGCCGCAATGGCAATGGTGGCGAGGATAACAATCGTGGAGTGCCCCAGCGAGAACCAGGTACCGATGCTGCACGATCTTTTCCCGTGCTGCATCATTTTACGCGTGACATTATCGATGGCAGCGATATGGTCGGCATCCACCGCATGGCGTAAGCCGTAGCACCATGCCAGCAGGCTTGCCGCCATCAGCGAGGCGCTGTCGCCAAAGGTGAAAAATGCCCAGCCCCAGGCTGCGATATTCATCAGCAGCAACATAAGGATCAACAGGCAAGCGCGTGGATTCCTGACAAGTAAAGCGGAAAACATTTAAGGCCTCAAAGGGTTGCGTCGTTATGCGGCCAGGACATTTTGTAGCATCGCGCGGGCGGGGATGTTGATATCGATCTATCCGGCAGCGGTTCGCCCATTCCGGCGATGACGGAACAGGCGAAAGGAGCGCCGCCGTTAGCGGCGGGAAAGCGTCAGACGCTTAATTCATTCACCACTTCAGCGACACTTTTCACGCTGCGGATGCTGCCGATCCCGGTACCGAGCGCGATATAACCTTCGTCGCTGTTACCTTCCAGCATACCGACGCGTAAGCTGCTCACGCCGCCCATCGCGGCGGCGATCTCTTCCCGGCTGGCTCCGGCTTTGTCCATTTGCACCAGTTTTTCCGCCAGCTTTCCGGGCAGCGAACGGTAGTAGTCAGGAAGGGTGCGAAACAGCAGCATATCCAGCCCGTTTGCCGCGACGATTTTGTCCTTCACCGATTGCGGTACGCGGCTCTCATGGGTGCTGATAAACACCGAACCGGCAAACACCCCTTGCGCGCCAAGGGCATGAGCGGCGCGGGCAGTGCGGTTATCGGTAATACCCCCCGCAGCCAGCACGGGAACGTTTTTCACCGCATCGACAATCAGCGGCACGATGGAAAAAGTGCCTAGCGCGGTACCCGGCAGTGTTCCGCCTTCATCAAACCCTGTCGCGACGATAATATCGGCACCGGCCGCTTCAGCCTGGCGACTGTTTTCAGGCGTGGGATTGATATCCCGGTAGATGATTTTAATGCCTGCTTCTTTCAGTTCATCAAACAGTGCAGGGATCACCACGTCTTTGCCGTAGCCGGTATACACCACGGCCTGCACGCCTTCTTCTTTTATTACCTGCAGCATGGGCGGCGTCCAGATGTCATTTTCAATCGCCGGGATCAGATTAACGCCGAAGGGTTTCTCGGTGAGCATTTTGGTTTTGCGAATCTCTTCGCGCATTTTTTCAGCTGTCGCTTCCGGCGTCGAGACGGCGGTTTCCGCAGTCAGGCCGGCGTTTGGCCCCAGCACGCCCAGACCACCGGCATTACTGACCGCCGCTACCAGGCGGGCATCGGTCAGCCATGAGAGCGGCCCCTGAATAACGCTTTTTTCGATACCGAGAATATTGCTGACACTGTGATTTTGCATCGTCTGTTTCCTTAAAAAAAGATAGCGACAGGCCGGTATAATCCGCTGTTGATCAGTACCCTGACGGATTGTGTTCCGGAATAGCGCCATTCTAAGCGGCGTATTTATTATTAAAAATGGTCAATACGCTTCATCACTATTACGAAATAAGTAACAATAAGAGGTATTCCTTCCGGTAAAGAAGCGGGCTATGCAAATCAATGTCTACGAATTAATGCGGATCTTTATTGCGATCGTGGAGACGGGCAGTTTCTCGCAGGCGGCGGAAAACCTGCAAATCCACCGTCCCGCTGTGACCAAAGCCTTACAGCAACTGGAACAGCACTGCGGCGTGCGCCTGTTGCACCGGACCACGCGGCGCATCAATATGACGCCAGAAGGCGAGGAGTTTTATCGCAACAGCAAGCCATTGCTGGAGCAAACCGATGATTTGCTGGGATCGTTTGCCGCGGGACGCCCGCTCTGCGGGCCGTTGCGTGTCGATATGCCGGTTGCCATTGCCGCTTTGCTGGTCGCGCCCAATCTGCCGGATTTTTATCGTCGCTATCCCGGCATCGAAATTATTCTCAGCAGTTCAGATCGCCGTAAAGATATGCTGCGTGATGGTCTGGATTGTGTATTGCGCATGGGGGCGCTGGAGGAGGGGGATTATGTTGCCCGGAAACTGGGTAATATCCGGCTGGTCACCTGCGCCAGCCCCGTTTATCTGGCGGAACATGGCATACCGGAAACGCTGGAGGATTTGCAGCATCATCAGGGCGTGAACTGGGTTAACAGTAGCAACCGACAAATTATGCCGTGGGTATTTCAGACGCCATCCGGAATAGAAGAAATTCACCTTCCGGGTAAGCTGGTGCTGGATAATTCAGAAGTGTACGTGGCGGCAGGTCTGGCCGGGGTTGGGCTGTTGCAGGGCATGGATTTCTTTTTACGTCCTCATATTGATGATGGACGGCTGATCGAAGTTTTGCCGCAAAATCCGGTTCCCGCGCGAAAATTGTCGATGCTCTATCCGCATCGCCATATCTCACCGAAAGTGCGCGTATTTACGCAGTGGCTGGAGGGGTTATTACTGCAGGTGTTGCACTGAGCGGTTGGTACATCATTCAACATTGAGAGGGCAGAATGGCTATTCAGGTGTTAATTTCGGACGACTATCAGCTTGCCACGCAGCAGCTCAGTTTTCTGCGGCAGAATGATAAATTCCATTGTTCTGCGCTGGGCGATTTAAGCAAAGAGACGCAGGCAGAGAGCGCGTTATTCAACGCCCAGGCATTAATCCTCATCCGGGAAAGAACCGTTGTTGATGAGGCGTTTTTGCGCCGCACACCGAATCTGAAGTTAATTAGCCAAACGGGTAAGCTGGCAAGAAATGTGGATATTGACGCCTGCACGCGGGCCGGTGTCGCTGTTGTCGAAGGTGTCGGTTCTCCGGTGGCACCCGCTGAATTAACGTGGCTCTTGATTATGGCATCCAGAAGAAAATTCGTTTCTTCGGTGAATGCCATGAAAGAGGGGCGCTGGCAAACGGAAATCGGATCGGCGGTGAATAAACAGGTTTTAGGGATCCTTGGATACGGCAAAATCGGTAAGCGAATTGCCAGCTATGCGCAGGCATTTGACATGCAGGTTCAGGTGTGGGGAAGCGAGCGTGCGCAGCAAGAGGCACGTGCCGCTGGGTTGCAGGTGCCGGAAAATCGCGAGCAGTTTTTCGCAACTTCCGATGTGATCACCGTGCATCAACGTTTGGTGGCGCAAACGGAAGGCAATATCACTTCCGCCGACCTCGCACTGATGAAAACGGATGCGTTATTCGTCAATACCAGCCGTGCTGAACTGGTTGCCGAAGGCGCGCTTTACCACGCGCTGCGCCAGGGGCGCCCCGGATATGCCGCGCTGGACGTCTACGAACAAGAGCCTGTATACGATACGCATAACCCTTACCTGGAAATGCCGAATGTGCTCTGTACGCCGCATCTGGGTTACGTGGAAACAGCCAGCTATGAGTTATATTTCAAAACGGCCTTCGATAACGTGGTGCGTTTTTTTGCCGGTGATACCTCACAGGTGATAAACCGCTGAAAACGGCCTCTCCGGCGGGAGAGGCGGGCAATGTTTCACAGCGACGCGGCGGTGCGGGCGGCCGTGTCGTAAAGGGATGAGATGGTGCGCAAAAGCTGCGCCGTTTCGCCAATGGATTGCCCCGGGATCCCGCTTTCCGCATGAATACTGATCAGGCAGGCTTCACGCACATCGCGGTATTTCATGCATAACGCTTTTCCTTCATCGGTCGTGGAGAAAAAGAGTTCCTTTCCGGCTTTTTCGCTCGTCACGTAGCCTGCTTTGATCAGCTTTTTCAGGGCGTAGGTCACCACATGCGTATCTTCTACGTTCAGGACGAAACAGATATCTGCCAGCTTTTTCTTGCGATTGCGATGATTCACGTGATGCAGAAGTGAGACATCAAAAGCCCCCATATCAGGTTCACCTGCTGCGGTCATACAGCGCACCATCCATTTGTTGAAGGCGTTGCTGGTCATGATCAATGCATACTCCAGCTCCGATAATTCAGCGCAGCGTTCGGAAACCAGATGGCGTGAAGAGACGATACGGCCATCCGCAATATCGTCGCTATTCGTTAATGTGGCGCTCTTTTTTGAGTTCATAAGGTTCCTTACTGGAGTGTGACTCTTAGCCAAAAATGTAAACGGAAAGCGATAAAATAAGAACATTTTATTGATAAATCGTTTACATGTTTTTGCGGTTCAGATATAGCTTTTCATACCGGTTCTGTGAACACCGCAGGGCTGTCGCAATACACAACATCGCTCGCCGCAATGCACCTCGCTTCGTTTGAATACGAAGTATTAAAAAAATCGCCATCGGCGCGCAACGCTCACTTTAGATAGGGTAAACGTTATGGACGGTTCTACACTGCTGCCACTTATCGGCATACCGATAGTGGTTATTGGTTTTGCACTGCGCTTCAACCCGCTGTTGGTGGTCGTTGTTGCAGGGTTGACTACCGGATTGTTAGTGGGAATGGATTTCGGGACGCTGCTGGAAACCTTTGGCGAAAAGTTCGTCAATAGCCGCTCGCTGGCCACTTTTATTTTGATCCTGCCGGTTATCGGACTGCTGGAGTATTACGGTCTGAAAGAGCGAGCGCAGGCCTGGGTGGCAAAGATTGCCAGCGCGACATCGGCACGGATTTTGATGCTCTATTTTGTCGCGCGTGAGGGAACGGCGGCTCTGGGCTTGATGTCGCTTGGTGGGCATGCGCAAACGGTTCGTCCACTGCTGGCGCCAATGGCCGAAGGCGCCGCGTTAAATGAATACGGCGAATTACCCCAACATATCCGCGACAAAATCAAAGCGCATGCCGCCGCGTGCGACAACATTGCGGTCTTCTTTGGTGAAGATATCTTTATCGCCTTCGGCGCGGTGTTACTGATCGATGCGTTCCTGAAGGAAAACGGTATTGAAGGGATTGAACCGCTGCATATCGGCTTATGGGCCATTCCCACTGCGCTTTCGGCATTGATTATTCATATGACGCGCTTGCTGCGTCTGGATGCCAGCATCCGTCGCGACGTGATGGCATGGAAAGCAGAGCAGGGCGCGCAGGAGATCGTTCAATGATGACGTTGATGACCATTAACCGCGTTTATTACCTGATCGGTTTTGTCGTGATGCTGCTGGTAATCATGACATTACGGGATCGCGGCAATCCTAAGCGCTTTACGACGGCGCTGTTCTGGTTTTTGTTTGGCGGGATTTTTCTGTTTGGCGATCTGATGGTTCAGGAACTGGGTAAATCACTGGCCTACCGAATTATTGGCGGCGGCGTTATTGTCATCGCTCTGCTTGCAGGGTTTGGCCTGGTTGGAAAAGGGCATTACAAAATGTCTACCGAGGCTGAACGCATTGCCTCCTCGAATCGCCTGAAAAACTGGCTTTTCTTGCCAGCGCTGATGATCCCGGTAGTGACAGTGGTGGGGACGTTATTCCTGAAAGGGGTTGCTGTTGGCGGCGTTTATCTGCTCGACCAGAAACAACTCACGCTGGCTGCTTTATGCGTCGCCTGCGTCGCCGCGATCCTGACGGGCTGGTGGCTGACGCGCGGAACGCCGCTGCATGCTATTCGCCAGTCCCGGCGCCTGGTGGATACCATTGGCTGGGCGGTGATCCTTCCGCAAATGCTCGCCATGCTGGGCGGCGTATTTGTGGTGGCTGATACGGGCCAATCGGTGCAAAAGGTGGTGAGCCTGTTTGTGAACCCGGATAACCGCTTCATGCTGGTGGTGATTTACTGCATTGGCATGGCGCTCTTCACCATGATTATGGGTAATGCCTTCGCCGCTTTTCCTGTGCTGAGTGCCGGTATCGCCTTGCCGTTCCTGATTAATGTGCATCACGGAAACCCGGCCCCCTTGCTGGCGATTGGTATGTACGCGGGATATTGCGGCACGTTGATGACGCCGATGGCGGCGAATTTTAATATCGTTCCCGCCGCGTTACTGGAACTGAAAGATAAATACCAGGTGATTAAGATTCAGATCCCGACGGCGTTAACCCTGCTGGTGGTTAACGTGTTCTTAATGTATTTCCTCGTGTTTCGCTAAGCGCGGCAACGAATTAAGGAGCAGTTATGCAATTAACTCAACATCAGGCAGAAGCCTTTGCCCGCATGCCATTAACCTATTTACGTCAGGAATACCCGAATCACATTATGCATTTGCTTAATGATGATGGTGATGTCTTGCCGCCACGGGAACTGCATCCCATCTTTTACGGCTGCTTTGACTGGCACTCCGCGGTACACGGTTACTGGCTGTTGCTGCGCTGCGTGCGTCTTTACCCGGATCTGGCGTGCAAATCGGAGATCACCGCGCTTTTTGATGAGCACCTGACACAAGAGAAGGTGGCGCAGGAAGTGGCCTATTTTAACGCGCCGTTCCGCGCCTCGTTTGAGCGCCCTTATGGCTACGGCTGGCTGCTGGCGCTGGCTCAGGAACTGAAGCACTCAGCACTGCCGCAGGCGCAAGGCTGGCATCAGGTGCTGGAGCCTTTAACCCAGGATATTCGCGACAGGTTGGTGGATTATCTCAGCAAGTTGACGTATCCCATCCGTGTTGGCACGCATTACAACACGGCGTTTGCGCTGGCACTGGCGCTGGATTACGCCCGTGCGCTTGCGGATCGGCCGCTTGAGCAGGCCATTCTGGATGCTGCAAACCGCTATTATCTGGCAGATACCGATTATCCTGCGCACTATGAGCCAGGCGGCGATGAGTATATTTCGGGCGCGCTGACCGAAGCGTTGTTAATGAGTAAAGTCACCGCCAATTTCCCGGCCTGGTTCGATGCGTTCTTACCGGATGTGGCGTCGGTTTCGGCGCTGATGAATCCGGCGGAAGTCAGCGACCGTACCGATCCGAAAATTGCCCATCTTGACGGGCTAAATCTCAGCCGCGCCTGGTGCATGAAACATATCGCGCAGGCGTTACCGGAAAATCATGCCGGGCAAAAAGCGTTAAACGATGCTGTGAAACGCCATCTTGCGGCAAGCGTAGAACATGTAGTGGGAAGCCATTATAGCGGCGGCCACTGGCTGGCCAGTTTCGCGCTGCTGGCGCTGGAGTAAAGGGTAGGTGGGTGCAGCGTGATAGTGCTGCACCCAAGCCGATGCTGAAAAACGTTTGCATCAGCATCTCAAGTTTTAACGCATTATGTTTGCTTCGATGCCCACAGAGCCAACACTGCTGAGATGATGAGTATCCCTGCGCTCAGTCCGAACGTGCTCTGAAAACCAAACTGGTCAAACAAAACCCCACCCAACGTAGAACCTAGCGCAATCGAAAACTGGACTGTAGCAACCATCAGACCTCCACCTGATTCAGTATCAGATGCAGTCGCATGAGCAACCCAACTCCACCATCCTACCGGTGCAGCTGTTGACAGCACACCCCATACCCCCAATAAAACACATACTGCCAGTACGTTGTTACCCGTGGGGATAAGAATCACTGCAACTGAAGCCATAACCAGCGGTATTGTAATGAGTGTCTGATAGAGGCGGTTTTTGATCACAAACCCAATCGCCGTCGTTCCCATGAGTCCTGCTATTCCAATCATTAACAATATCAGCGTTACTGCGCCTGAATTAACTTTAGTGACATTCTCCAGGAAGGGTCTGATATAGGTAAAAAGAGTAAATTGCCCCATAAAAAAGATACCCGCGGCGCACATACCCATTGCGACATTTTTCTTCCGTAAAAGCGAGGCAATGGTTGAGCCAGTATTACGGGACTTGCCAGTTTCCATGGAGGGGAGGCTTACCCATTGCCAGACGAACGTGACCATAGCTACAGGCACTAAGCACAGAAATGCACCTCGCCAGCTGATGACAGCCGTAAGATAGCTACCAAGTGGAGCGGCCACTACCGTCGCCAGGGCATTTCCGCCATTGAAAACGGCCAGCGCACGCGGAACGTGGCTAATATGTACCAGTCTTACAGCTGTGGCGACAGACATTGACCAGAAGCCGCCAATCACCACACCGATCAGCGCGCGGCCCAACATATAGACAGCAAAGTTAGGCGCCAGAGCGACGATCATGGCCGATATGCCCATCAGGGCGGTTAATGCCAGTAAAAGAAACTTACGGTTCAGCCCTCCAGCGAGCCTGCGTACGGTAAGACTTGTCACGACGGCAAAGATCCCTGAAATCGTCATTCCCTGGCCGGCAGTGCCTTCAGTGATCCCTAAATCTCTGGCAAGCGGAGTTAACAGGCTGACGGGCATGAATTCTGAAGCAATCAGGGCAAAAACGCAGAGTGAAATAGCAAATACGCCATTCCAGTTAGAGTCATTTACGGTATTAGCATCATTCAAAGTTGGTTGATTTATTTTTGAATGTTTTGTTTTCATTGTGACTACCTTTAATGCAGAACATCAAAAAAAAAGGGGCACAGGCCCCGAAAAAAAAAGAGGGTTATTTTCATTACGAACGAGGGTTAATATCTACATCCAAAATAAAATTAATTTACGTTGAAAGGGAAGGGACTTCTTATTCTGAATAATATTTAATATTAAATTGTCGATGCATCTATAACATAGCGATATCGCGCTTTCTTATTAAAGACGTTATCCCACGCCTCATTAATTTGATCAGCTTTAATAATCTGAATTGTGGGCAATATTTTGTTTTGTGAACAGTAATTAACCACTTCCTGAGTTTCTTTCATGCCGCCTATCATTGACGCGTTGAAATTAACCCTTGATGCAGCAAGCCCAAGTGCATTAAGTGTAATCTGAAAACCTTCAGGCATCCCGACCTGAGTGAATGTCCCGTATGGCTTCACGACTGATGCGTAGGCCGCGACATCATACTGATAGGGGATCGTGGATATCATATAATCCAGCGTTCCCTGATAAGCTTTGAATTTTTCCGGGCTATCGACCACAATAACTTCTTTGGCCCCGAATGAAAGAATGTCGTCGGCTTTTGACGGTGTGGTTGTAAAAGCGTATACCTCGGCTCCTTTGGAAACAGCAAGTTTTATGGCCATGTGGCCCAGACCACCAATTCCTGCCACTCCTACCTTCATGTTTTTGACAATACCTGCCTTCATGAGCGGGGAGTATGTGGTTATTCCTGCACACAGCAACGGTGCCGCTTCCTGAAAGCTGATGTTATCCGGAATATGGACAGCGAAATGATCCCGTACCACGATGTTTGTGGAATATCCGCCCTGAGAAATTCCCGTCGGGGAATCACTTTCAGGGAAACCATATGTAAATACAGTAGCCGGGCTGTATTGTTCTGTATTCTCCAGGCTCATCAACTGTGAGTTTGGCAGCGTGCTGTTAACCATACATCCAACACCTGCTCTATCACCGACTTTAAACCGGGTGACATTCTTTCCAACCGCAGCGACAATGCCTACAATTTCATGTCCGGGAACCTGAGGGTACTTTTGAACACCCCAGTGTCCTTTCATCTGATGAATATCAGAATGGCAAATGCTGGCATATTTTGTCTCAATCAGAATATCGTTGTCGCCAACGGCTCTGCGTTCAAAGGACCAGGGTGCAAGTTTCCCCGAGGTGTCAAAAGCCGCGTAACCGCGCGTTCTTACTCTCGAACCATTTGTGTCTGCTGCAAGTGAACCAAGAGGAGTGCTCAGCAATACTCCTGCCCCAATTACCGCACCAGAACGAACAACAAACTCGCGACGGCTGAGATTCTTTTTATCATCCATCAATATACTCCTGCTCATAAGTTTGACCGGGTTAGATTTCTGCTTCTGAAAGAGAGGCAGAATGTATTCTGGTAAGGACTGACGTCAGTCAGAGAAACCTTTCTTAATTACCGCAGGATGCTAGTGGGTTTCTTCGGATAATCTGACTAAAGAGCAATTTACATACTTGCGGTAGCATAAAATACACAAATACGACAAATTATTTGCCCGATTCTCTGAATGCTTAATTTTGTTGTCATATATGCCTGACAATAGCGCTATGTTAAACATGCAGTTCGTGGCAATAGTTCAGTGGGATATTAAAGCTCACTGACTGACTTTCTCAGAACAGTGATATCCCTTTTAGGGGATAACCCAAACATCCTCGTATATTCACGGCTGAAATGGGATAAGCTTTCATAACCGACAGCAAATGCTGCGGTAGTGACGTCATAGTGCTCATTCAGCATCAGTCGTTTTGCCTCATTGAGTCTCAGCCATTTCTGGTAACGAAGCGGACTCATTCCAGCAAGTTGCCTGAAATGGTGATGAAAAGAGGGCGTACTCATTTGCACCCGACTCGCAAGTTCCTCGATACGTAAAGGCGATGCAATATTGGTCTTTAACCAGTCAATAGCTTTGCCGATACGGTAGCCATTACCGTCCACGGCCGCAATCTGCCTGAGATGATCGGACTGGTCACTCATCAGAAGCCGGTAATGTATTTCCCGCTGAATAAGTGGGCCAAGAACCGGGATTGCTTCTGGCTCGTCAAGCAATGAAAGCAGACGGCAGAAAGGCTCTAACAGAACATCAGTAACGGTACCTATTCCGACTCCTGCCCCGGTGTCTCTTTTTTTTGCTGGCGGCAGGCCTCCCTGTGCAATTAACTCCATCAATACGCGCTGATCGAGTTGATAAGCTATACCGACACAGGGCCGGGATGACGATGCTTTAAGCACTTCTGAACTTGCGGGCAAGTCGAGAGACGTGATCAGGAATTTTTCCACATCATATTTATAAGGCTCCCCCCCAATCCACATGATTTTCGCACCATCGACCACCAGAACGACACTGGGAGGGACCAGGCAGCTTACTGGAGAAGCAGGTTCGTTCCGCCGGAATAATTCCAGCCCTTCTACTGCTGTGGGGAAATCACCGGTACCAGGCGTGCGCTGCGCGATATCCCGGGAAAGCCTCCCGAGTAAATCTTCAACCGATTTGTCCAAAACCATTTTGAAATGCCTCTCATTTGCCACGTCTTTACGACATTAACTTATCAGTTTAAAAAAATGGAATATACACTTTCACGACAGGCTAATAGGATCAGGCAAAAAACTCATAGTATTTTAATAACACATTTCCTAAGAGCTATCCAAAATAGCAATACCGGAATGAGACCCTCACCGGGTAAGCCATTTCATCACACTGCACTATTTAAGTCGGGGATGAAAAAGAACGCATTCAAATGCAAGGAAGATAATCCGAAGAAAACTCGCTGCCATCGTAGAGAACGTCCAGATTAATATTAAGGCGTTTGGTATCACCAGTGTTTATCCGCAGGATGTTGTGACTGAAATACTCATGCGTGCGATTTAAAAATAGCCCTCCTTATCAACGAATGAAAGGTTTTAATACCATGACAATAAAATCTTCAAAGCGCTTTTTTAATGGCGCACTCCTTGCCGGAGCGCTGGCCATGATTTCAGCAGAATCTGCGGTCGCCCAGCCTGCGCCAGGTACAGCAGCTTCTCCAGTACGTCTGGTACAGACGTGGGATAAAACATTCCCAAGGAGTGATAAAGTGGATCACCAAAAAGTTACTTTCAAAAACCGTTATGGCATTACGCTGGCCGCAGATGTGTATCTTCCAAAAGATCGCGGTAACAAAAAACTTGCTGCCATTGTTATTTCTGGGCCTTTTGGCGCGGTAAAAGAGCAGGCTTCTGGCCTTTACGCGCAAACGTTAGCAGAGCGAGGATTCGTGACGCTGGCTTTTGATCCGTCTTATACCGGTGAAAGCAGCGGGGAACCGCGCAATATAGCCTCGCCGGATATTAATACAGAAGATTTTATGGCTGCGGTCGATTTCATTGGGCTACAACCTTATGTGGATCGTGAACGTATCGGTGTAATCGGTATCTGTGGCATGGGCGGGATTGCACTGAACGCGGTTGCCGTTGATAAACGCGTAAAAGCCGTTGTTGCCAGCACTATGTATGATATGAGCCGGGTTATGTCGAAAGGCTACAATGACAGCGTAACCCCGGAACAACGTGAGCAGACGCTTGAGAAACTGAGCCTTCAGCGCTGGGAAGATGCGGCAAACGGTAAACCTGCCTATCAGCCTCCTTACAATAAACTCAAAGGTGGCGAAGCGCAGTTTCTGGTGGAGTATGCGGACTACTACATGACAAAGCGTGGATACCACCCACGTGCGGTCAACTCAGGAAATTCATGGTCAATGACCACACCGATGTCCTTCATGAATTTCCCCCTGATGACCTATATTAAGGAAATCTCTCCGCGTCCTGTCCTGTTTGTTCATGGTGAAAAAGCGCATTCGCTTTATTTCTCCAAAACGGCATATGAAGCGGCGAATCAGCCAAAAGAGCTTCTGATTGTTAAAGATGCCACTCATGTTGATTTGTATGATCGTATGGATAAAATCCCGTTCAATGATATAACAGCATTCTTTAATAAATACCTTAACAAATAAGCAATAATACCTTCCGGTGTTCTCTGATGCGGTGGCCGAAAATATAGGCCATTGCATTGTTATAATCTACGATACTCAGATGGCAGAGCGCATTAAAAATATTCATGCGTTAAATGTGGGGGAAGGTATTACCGTATGGATATTCAGTCCGCTATTAACTTATCATGAGTTAATAGCGGGTAATAGATAATTTTATGTCATCAATTAATGAATTGAAGATTGATTGATAAAAGGTATCAATATGAAAACCTTAGTGATTGTTTCTCATCCTTATCCCGAATATTCCCATGTTATTAAAGCGCTAAAAGAAACAGCAGAATCGATGGTGAATGTTGTTGTCCGGGATCTCGAAGCTATTTATGCTACACGGGACATCGTATTTAATATTGCTGAAGAACAAGATGCGTATGATGGCGTTGACAGGGTCATATTTATGTATCCGACACACTGGTTTAACCTTACCCCCAATCTCAAATCTTATTTAAACGAGGTCTGGAGTTATGGGTGGGCATTTGGTCCTGATGGTCATGCACTGAAGAACAAGGAAATGATGGTAGTCACTTCAGCCGGTGCCGCGGAGCAAATGTATTCAGCAGACGGACTTATTAAAAGTAGCATGGCTGACGTACTGGCTCCGATGAAAGCCTCTGCACTATATGTAGGAATGAAATATCTCCAGCCACTGGTGATTTATAATGCCGTGAATGTTTCTCCCGAAAGAATGAATCATTTGAGTAGCGAGTTAGTCGGCCATTTATCTGCCTGAGTGCTATAAGCGAAATAGACGCGATTTTATTTACTTATCCGCATGTATTGACAAGGTCTAATTATGCAAAATTTTATTTTTCATAACCCGGCCAAAATTATTTTTGGCCATGATCAGATTTCCTCAATTGGTAATGAAATTCCGGGTGATAAAACCGTAATGATTGTTTACGGCGGAGGGAGTGTTAACCGTAATGGCACGCTGAAAAAGGTACGGGATTCGCTGAAAAACTATACGGTTTATGAGTTCGGAGGAGTCCAGGCTAATCCACATTATGAAACGTTGATGGAAGCTGTTGCGCTTGTTAAGGATAAAGGTGTCAATTTTCTGCTTGCAGTGGGTGGGGGATCAGTTATTGACGGCACCAAATTTGTCGCGGCGGCTGCGTGCTATGACGGTGATGCCTGGGATATTGTTAAAAGTTACGGGAGCGTAGTGAAAAGGGCTTTACCGGTAGGTTGTGTACTGACCATTGCCGCAACAGGCTCAGAAATGAATAATGTCGCAGTTGTTACTAAAGCAGAAACAAAAGATAAGCTGTTTTTTGCATCCCCGTACGTTATGCCACAGTTCTCGGTTATGGAGCCTGAACTGACATTTACTTTACCCCCAAATCAGACGGCTAATGGTGTGGTTGATGCATTCGTGCATGTACTTGAGCAATAT
>CANUEX010020608.1:0-24699 GCA_948099535.1 Jatropha multifida
AGTAAAAAGCAGAGTGTAGTAGCTCGTTCAAGTGCAGAAGCTGAGTATAGAGCCATGGCCTTAGGAGTTTGTGAAATGTTGTGGGTGAAAAAGCTATTGGAAGAATTGAAGCTTTCAGAGTTTGGAGCTTCAATCTTATTCTGTGACAACAAGGCAGCTATTAGTATTGCTCAAAATTCGGTTCAGCATGACAGAACAAAACACATAGAAATCGATAGACACTTCATAAAGGAGAAGATCAATCAAAGTGTCTTCAAACTTTCTCATGTAACTTCAGATAATCAACTGGCAGATGTCTTCACTAAAGGATTAAGTGGCAAAATCTTTCATAACTTAGTATGCAAGTTGGGCATGCTCAATATCTATGCGCCAATTTGAGGGGGAGTGTTGTGATATATTGCTGTATGTATGAGTAATATAGTTAGGTGTAAAGGGTAGCTTAGGTATTTTGAAAATAGCCTATATCTATAAATAAGAGTGAATTGTATCTCATTTGTTAAGAAAGAAGCAATAAAAGCTCTCACATTACACATAAAATCAACAGTGGGAAAACAAAGGAAGATTGTTGTTGTTCAAAAAGTATTTGCTTGTGGATGTTGATAGCATAAAACTGCCAAAAGCAGATTGTTTGAAGCAAGTACCCAATGGAGTTGAAGTACATCTTCAAGCAAAAAGGCTAGTGCAAACACAAAAAAGCCTTTTGGTTGAACCAGCTTTGCTTGCTTGGAAAGGGAAAGAGGATGGATTATTTGAATGGCTTGTGATGTTGCTTGCTCTTGCAAAAGCCTTAAACACGTCGTATTCTAGAGAGAAGTTTACACGAATTGATCCTATTCTCATAGCGGAAATCTCTAAACTTTTCTTGTCAAAGTTGAGTTCCTTTCAAACCCGAGGAGAATGATGCAAGAGCATCCAAGATTAGTTCAGAAGTTTTCTTTTAGTTTCCTTCTTTATTTAGAATTCTTAATCAAATTAAAGAATGTTAATTAGTTATGAATAATTTTCAGTTTTCCTTATGATCTAGCTAAATAGGAATACTATTCAATCTTGGACTCTAAACTAATTAGGAATAATTTTCAGTATAGAATTAGGATTTGTCCTAACTAATATAAATAGGACAGCAACAAATAGTTTTAGGATTTGTTTTTTTATCTATGAATTCAGAATTTTAATTCTAATGGTTTCTTTGAGACTGATATGTTATCTTGTTCCAACCACAATCTATCTATTCTAGCCCTAATTGTTGAGAGTTAATTTGCACTAAATTCTTCTCCTGCGTCAACATGGAAAAAGATGGATTACTTTATTTTCTGTGAGGGATGGAGAGGGGAGGGAAAGAGGGGCGGTGATGAGAAGAAGCGAAAAAAGGAAAACAATTGAAAATTTTTTAAATTAAACTATCAATTCAATGATTTCATATTTCTCAATTTGTCTAGATGTTGACTTTTCTCCAGAATTTCAGTGACTGAAAATGCTCATTTTCAAACAACTGGGGCTAAAGTGTATAATAAGGCAACTCTATTGGAGGGAAGGAGTTTAATAAGTTACCATAATAGTTGATATCCTTATAATAAAGCAATAAATGATTCTAATGCGTGCCCATTGTTTTTGCAGGCATGGACGTATGGGTTAGATGGAGCACTTCTTAAAGCAACAAGAATAACAGGGATGCAAAATTTCAATTTAAAAGTATGCTGAATTGTTAGAATGGTGACCTCATTTTTCATTTATGTATATTTCTAGAATTGATGAATAATTTAGTTGATTCTTTGGCCATGGAGTGTAGGAGTTTGGGCTTAGTCCTCTAAATGTTGCTACTTGGGGACCATTTATTCTTCTTAATGTGGAAAAAGAGAATACACTTCAGCAGGGAGTTGAAGACAGTATGGTGGAAAATGAATGGCTTGGTAGCTGCTCTGAAATACTGAAAACTGGTGGAGTTGATTCCTCTTTGAATCATGTGTGTAGGCGTGTATATAATGTGGAATGTAACTGGAAGGTATGACCCTTAAATATGAGTTTCCTTGCTTCTGATAATAATAGCAGTTATTGTGGATACGTATACCTTTGTACAAGGTGAATGTCCCCTTTAGTTCCTAATTAACTTTCACACAAGGAATTTAATTAATCTATTTATTTTCTGCACAATCAGTTCACAGCCTCCACAATAAATTTGACTTTTTAAACCAGTACTTAAGACTTCCATTATGTATAACTTTGATTTCAAGGACTGTTGATTCCTACGCTTCCTTCTTTCAGGTGTTTTGCGACAACTACTTGGACGGTGGTTACCACGTGCCATATGCACATAAAGATTTGGCATCTGGTCTTAAGCTTGACTCTTACTCAACCTCAGTATGCATCTGTAGTGTTTTCTTATCCTGTTTTTATTTTCTAGTTTTATCACTTGTAGCTCAGTAACTGTAATAGATCTGGAAGACTGCCATGCACACATTTGATATTTCAATTTATTACTTCAAGTATCAACCATATGATGTTTCATAGCAAGTATGGTTGTCCTCTCACCTAAATAATTGCAATTTTGGGGATAGATATATGAAAAAGTTAGCATCCAAAGATGTGAAGGAAGCTCAACACAAAGTGAGGATGATTTTGGTCGGCTTGGATCAAAAGCTTTATATGCTTTCATTTATCCTAATTTCATGATCAATAGGTCTGTGTTTAGGTGCTAGATGCAACTATGAATGATATTTGTTGTTTCCATTTTTTTCTTCTATGTTGAGCTATTTCGTGTTTTTATAGGTATGGACCTTGGATGGACACCAATCTGGTGATTCCATTAGGAACGAGCAAATGCCAAGTGGTATTTGACTATTTTATTGAAGCTTATCTTAAGGTATTTTCTAATTTTTTCTGCTTCTTTATCACTTTTACATAAGTACAGACCATGGATGGACACTAGTCTGGTGCTTCACTTAATTTCTGTCACTACTATCTATGTCATCATTGCTTGCCTTGTTGCTAGCGAACCAACTATGAATGTAGCACTAATTAATGTATTGTTACATATAAGAGAAAGGATAGAAAGGAACTACGTAATTAAATTAGCTAAAGGACAAAATCAGTTAGTCAGAACATTCTCAATAGTACACACAGCTGGGTAGTGACAGGCAGTCCTTTTATTCCTAAATGTATATGTCTCATTAGAGACCAAGAATCATATCATTCAGTAATGCAAATCTTCTTTCTCTCTCTTTCTCTCCCTTTATTTCTCTTTTCTTTCTTCTGTTATTCTTCTTGTTTGTCTCCTATTCTGATATATTCTATTCTCTATTCGTTCTATTTCCTGCATCAGCCCTATTTTCTGCTAACTTACTCATCAGCTAGGAATATTCCTAACAACTTGTATTAGAGTAGCTAAGGTTGCTGGATTACATGAGTAATCCATTGTGCAAAGAAAAAGAAGGGACCTTCTTCTGAAGGCATCATTGTATCCCTGGAGGAGTTGGAAGACCAGCTTCATTCTCTCAACTCCAAGCTGGAAGTGCAAATGAATTCCAGACTTGGGTCCATTGAATCTCAAATTGAGGAGCACAACACAGTTGTGAATCTGCTGCAAGAGCAAAACAACATGAAGCTGGAGCAGAAGAAATTACAAGCTTTTATGCGGATCTCAAACAAGAGAATCAGAGGTCAGTAGCCTACTTGCGAAGCTGATTCAAGGAATCCAATTAGCTTCTGGTTCTCTCCTGATGGCACTTTCTCACAACCTGGCAGTAGCAGGGTTAGGGAAATTTTTATCCTTAACCCTGAATCTCCTAGAACTGTTAGGAGGATACTTTCTAACCCTGGGGGTAGAGAACAGAATGAGTTGAAGACACATAGGAGGACTTTTTTTAATAAGCTACTCACCTAAGTGTGATTTGCCCAACTTTGAGGGATTAGATGCTAAATCCTTGATAAGCAAGTGTAAGAAATACTTCCAGATTTTTGAGGTTTCAAATGATAGGAGGGTAGAACTAGCTAGTCTGTTTCTTTAGGCTAGGGCTGAGGCCTAAAGAGAGATTAGATTGGGATGGGTTTGCTGAGGCTATTTGTCAAAGGTTTAAAGATCAAAAGGAGGATGATATAATTGAGGAATTACAAAAGTTGAGGCAAACTGATTCTGTTGATGACTATCAAGATAAGTTTGAGGCCTTAAAAGTGGCTAAACTATTCTCAATACCCCAAATTTTATGGGTTGTTACAATTGCACCCCAAAATGAACTTAACCCTGTAGATACCCCAATTAGCCAAAATGGTCAAAATTGAGATTAAAAAATTATAAATGTGGGAATCACACCAGTTAGCTAACCCATGTTGGGTATAGCTGGGGTTAGCACCGTTCAATCCCAAGTTAGCTAACCCTCTATCTCCCCTCCAATAATTGTCTCTCTCCTCCATTGCGATTTGAAACCACTGGATATTAACAGTCTCAAACCTGAACCAAACCTGCGGACCCGGGAAATAGAAAGGTAGTGGCCAAGCTCCTGATGGGTGTTGGTATGGCCTTCGAAAAGTAAATATACAGAGCAAAGGTGGGACTTCTCAAATCCATGGAGGATTTGTACAGCGACATAGGTGGAGTTGAAGATTTTGGTCCACATGTCAATCTGGGTTGTTGGACAAACAGATGCAAGATTAAAATATTTTGGTCCACATGTCAATCTGGGTTGTTGGACAAACAGATGCAAGATTAAAAAAACAAATACAAAACATTAAAGGTAAATTAAACGAAAAAAAGGAAAGGTATGGTAAGATTTTATATTTTGTGTTCAAAATAGACATTTCGATTCAAACTAAGGTGCTTTAAGGGGGGGAAAAAAATACACGAGTTGAAGAAAAGATTGCAGACTTGTAGTTAAGGGAATATGAAAACTCCAATGAGAGCATGATTTATTAGCATATTTTGGCTTGAGTCCAAATCCGCTATATACGTACAAAAGAGAAACATTTGACAGCCATTTCAAATGAAGATTCCAAGGAAAGACTTCCTCTATTTTGTAAACAGTAGAACCGAATCAAGGAAAGGGAGAGATGAGTTTAAGGCTGAGATGGGTCAGTTTACCCACTTCAAAGCAGTGGGCTTCAGTTAGCTAACCTAAGATGGGTTCGCTAAGTGGCGTCGGACTATGTTTATTGTTTTTAAGCCAACTTTGACCAATTTCAATTTTAGGATGCAATTTTGACCTAAGTTTGAAATTGGAGTGTCTGAGAGGTTAAGTTTATTTTAGAGTGTGATTGTAATGACCCATAAAGTGTGAGGTATCAAGAATTGTTTGGCCCCTTAAAGTTGAGAATGGAAAAGGCTTATCCCCTTCATCCTGAGTCCTACTATATTTCCTGCTTTATTGGAGGGCTTAAGGACGATGAACTTAGGTCTGTAGTTAAGATGTTCAAACCCTCTAACCTTTACACTGCTATTGAACATGAAAGGCTGCAGCAGTTACATCTAGTAGCTACCAAGCCTAATCCCACTTATAAACTTAATTGCCTTTCTAAACCTTGGAACCCTGTACCCAATAACCCTACTAGAACACCCAATACACTAATTAATACTACATCTAATACACCCAAAAACCATCACATACACCAAATATCAACCAGCCGTTATCCACCAAACACAAATGAAAAAACCTTTTTTCTTTCCAAAAGAAACCACCTGGGGCATGCTAAAAGTGTGGCGACAAGTATTTCCAGGGTGACCAGTGTGCACCTAAGAAACTAATGGCACTTCAGGTCAATGTTGAGGAGTGGCATGAGGTGGAAGA
Organism: Jatropha multifida; assembly: GCA_948099535.1. Taxonomy (NCBI): domain Eukaryota; kingdom Viridiplantae; phylum Streptophyta; class Magnoliopsida; order Malpighiales; family Euphorbiaceae; genus Jatropha; species Jatropha multifida. Next base: position 5,772 of record CANUEX010020608.1, read on the forward strand.
GCTTGAGAATGAAATATTAGAAGAACCATTAGACAATATAGCCTTGTCCCTAAATGTTGTGGATGGGGAATTGAGTGAAAATGCTCTAAAACTAAAAGGATAGTTACATGGAAAACCCATCACGATTTTTACATACGGAGCACCTATAGTTCTTTGGACTCCAGGGTTGCGAAGGAATCTAGACTGCTTATGTCTATGGTGCAATCAATCAATGTAACAGTAGCTGATGGTTGGAAGATAACTACATGGAGAAGTGTAATGGTTGCAAGTGGAATAAGCAGGGGCATAAGTTTGAATTTGATCTAACGGGTTTAGAGTGGGGGACAATGACATGATATTGGGAGTGGATTGGATGAAATGTCACTCACCTGTGACTTTTGATTTTAAGGAAAACATGTTGAGTATTCAAAAAGCGGGCAAGAAACTTGATTTGAGGGGGCTAAGTGAGCAAGTTTCAATAAGGATGTTGACCTCAAAGGCATTGGGCAAACTAATGCAGTCTGGTTGGAAGGGAGTCACAAACAAACTGTTTTTCTGATAGAGAAGTAAACGTTGTAAATAATTCAATCCAGAAATCAAACAACAGAGAAGAATGGGCTTGTAGAACCAGGAGCGAATATACTTGTATTGCTGCTGAATCTGAAAATTACAATCGATGAGGAAGGAAGGAACAAAACAATTGACAAGGAAATAAAGGATAGCTGGCTGATAAATCAACCCCCAGGCTATTGCGCTCTAGCGGGGATGTTGTAAGCTTACTGCTAATATCTTCCCACTAAATCCAGCTAGCTGTTATCTAGCTATCCCGGCACTGCTAAAGCCTGTGCAGAACAATTCTGCCCCAAAAAGATGCTCATTACAAAAGATACCTCTCTCTCCAAAAGAAGCCCTATAAATACTGACAAAGGCTAACTATTTGTGTGACATGTCTCTCCCCTTTCTTGATTTCCAAACCTGCTCCTCTCATTGGCTTTGCTTCTTCTAGAATAAACCAGATAAGGCCTTGGGCTTGGATTCTCATTCCTAACATTTTCTTTACCCTATCCCCAATTAAAGAACAACCAGCCCAAGCCAAAACCCAACCCTCACCTATGATCATATCCCTACTTCACAAATACTCGCATCTATTTCAAACACCTACCCCACTACCCCTAGTTAGAACATATAATCACTCAATCCCACTAAAGCCAAACACTGAACTAGTCAAAATCATACCCTATCAATACCATCACCAAAAAAATGAGATTGAGAAGTGTTGACTTGTGCACTCCAGTACCCTTTTATTTTAAATGGTTATTGTGCATTTTCACTTAGTCTTAGACCAATGTATATAAATCAATAGGCTTGTGACAATTCTTATGAGTGAGAATTTCTCTTCACACAACGTGGTATCAGAGCAAGATGACCTTTTTTCAACTCACACACACACACACACACACACACACACACAATAGAGAGAGGAAAAACCCGAGGTAAGGTTAAGCTTCTTGGCCATCGGATAAAAGGAGGTGATTGACACCACCCATTGAAAAAGGAAGAGGAGCCGCCGATCGGTTGTTACCTAAAATTCGGTAGCCATTTGACGCTGTGAATGGGCCCACGTGCCATGGGAAGTTTCTAGAGTCTTCTCCATTTGTCGCCACGTGATGCCGATTCCGGCCACATCTCCGGCGATGACCTACCCCAATGCCTTCGCCCTTGTGTTGCACCTCTGCCTAGCATACTGTTTCGGTTTGATTCTCACAATTTTGAGGCTGTTCTTTCTTTTTGCCTTATTCTGGGTTGTTTTTTTCGATCTTTAGACTTGGTTTCTCTTTGTTTTCTAGGTATAAACAATGGTTGATGGCTCACAAACCATTGATATTAAGATTGTCTCTTCACATGACAATCCTTCCTTGCAGGTCAGGTCAAGTTTGATGGTACAAATTACCTTGCTTGGTTAATGTCTTGTCTTTCATTCATCAAAGCTAGGGATTATCACCTGTTCTAAAAGACCACCAACCCTTCTAAGTGCCACTTATGATCAATGGGACTTTGAAAGCTCTTTGGTTATGTCTTGGCTTATCAACTTTGTGGAGCCCAGGATTGCAAATGAGTAGTTGATGTTGGATAATGCTGTAAAATCGTGGAGAACTATTACTAGATCTCCTCTCAACACGCGAATGTTGTATGGTATATGAGCTTCATGACAAAGTTCATGGTACAAAGCAAGGGGAATTGAAAGTTAGTCAATATTATGCTGAATTGAATGACCTAAGGCAACAGCTAGATTATTATGAGACCTGTCATCCTAAATGTGAGGAGGATATGATAGGATACCAAAAGAAGGTTGAGACAGGGCGGATATATGAGTTTTTTGTTGGATTGAATGCTACATATGACCTGATTCAATTCCAAATCTTGGGTAAGGATCTTGTGATTTCCTTGGAAGAGACGTACTCTTATGTTCAACAGGAAGAAAGTAGAGGAGATGTTATGTTATCCATCGGTTCATCTAAGAGGTAGGCTTATAGTTTCTCAATCTTCTCAGACTACTCATACATCATTAGAAGAGAATACCTGCCAGTGCAATCACTATGGAAGGCCGGGAGATAGTAAGGAATCATGTACCAAGTAGAGGTCATGGGGGAAAAAGGTTGGGTTCAACTTGATATATTGCACATCAAGCTGATATATGATTTATAGCTTCATGAGTTTGTTATTATCATTGTGATGAGAGTGCTTTTGTGTATTACTAATGAAGTTGGGTAACAATCTCATTGTAAATATATTATAGCCTAAGTTTGTCTACCCAAATTTTGCGCATTTTTGTGATTGTACTCCACTTTGAAATTTAAATAATTAAATCCCAATTTAACTAACTCGTTTTCAATTGTTTCCTACTGTCTAAAATTGAAATATATATATATATATATATATATATATATATTTTTTTTTTTTCTTTCTACAAATAAAAGTTATGTTCTGATGTTTTTAATTTCTCTCTCCTCTCCAGACCTACACCCACCAACATCTCTTCATGCTAATCTAATAGTATAGAAGTTCCCTGGTGGATGGATGGAATCACAAACTAGAGGAATTGGCAGTTGTCCATCCCCACCATCATTCTGCCTTAACTAATTTATTTCCCAAAAATTACAATTACTTGCATGATGAAATGCCTCAAGGTCAACGACTTCAAATACGTAGTCATGGACTAACAAAGCTTAGTTTCAATAAGATGTCATTCGTATGGGATTACCATATGGAGAAAGCTTTGCAATCAATAATAGATCCATAGGGCTTGTATACAAAGAGCAGCCTTAAAGCTTGAAAAGGGAATAAAGGAATATCAATAAGGAAAAAGACAAATAAGGAACAGAGCTTACAGAGGATCTGTTATATGATTTTTGTGTGCTAATGTAATGGCATGATTTAAAACTCCTGATATGAGAAATGGGGTTTGATGTAAGAAATCAAATCTATTATTGAGGTTTAATAATTTATATTTGTAAAATGAGGTACAATTGTAAGGCACTATCACACTACATATAATTTCTAAAATTTTTTCCAACAAATGATATTTAAGTGAATGTCGTACTGTAGTTGAAGTTATTCCCACATTATAAATTTTTAAGTTGAGAAAGTGAAATTTTGCTTGAAAATGCATTAGACAAACTATTTATAATGTTTTGTAAGTATACCTTTTTGAAGACCACTTTACATTGTTTGTGAATGAGAAGCTGCAATTCTTAAGTTACAAATATTTATGGTACCATATGTTTATGGAATGAAAGGAGTAACTTTGTCAGTAAGATGTGGACATTTGCTGGGGAAATGTTCTAAACTGTGGATGCTTGCGAAGAATATGTAATGCAAAAAGAGTTTCTGCTGTGCTTTTGGCAGTATGATAGTGTGCATGCATATAAAACTGCATTGGAATCCAACCTAATTAATATCTATTTTAAAATTTGGCCTCAGGATGACAAAGCTTTCATTGAGCAAAGTCTTGTAGACAGTGAAAGAGTGCAGGTACAGAGAGTCAACAGTTAGTTCAATTCTTGCTAGTTATTGGCTATGTTGTGAATCTTATAGTTCTCATACACGATGTGCAGATGGAAGATATTTGGCTATGCGAAGGCATTCAGAGGGGACTCTACTCGCCGGCATATACGGTTGGTAGATATGCTCCTACAGTTGAGAAAGCTATGCATCACTTCCACCAATTACTTTATGATAACCTTAAAATTTGAGCTTTCCTACTGCATTATTCGCAAGTTTCATGAATTGTCCAGTTCTTTCTCATGTTTGATCCTGTAAGATGAAAGGGCTTAGGAAAAACACATCTTGTGGCATTTTGCTTTTTAAGGAAGCTTTGATTGCTCTACATAAACTACTCAAACTTGTATATCTTCTTCTTCTTCTCTCTCTCTCTGTTTTTTTTTTCCTATTGAGAACTTTTTTGATGGAAAATGTATAGCTCCTGAGAAATTCATTAAAGGGTTTTATAAAAGGCTAAGATATTTGTGCTACTTTTGAATAACTTCACTACTTAATGTAAAGCATGAATTGCTAAATTCCTCCTTTTTTTTTTCTGTATCTTTTAGTAATTTTCATTGTGAAAAAACAATGCACATTTATAATATGATGGATTCCACATTAATTTAGCTTTGCTATCAAAACAATCACTGAGAGAAGGAACAACAAAACAAAGCAAGTTCTCTAATCTTCCTTCGAGTCATATTTCATATGTTTTTGCAACTCAAGAATTTACGTTTGAAAAATAAGAGTTGTCCTTGATCGAAGTCATAGGAACTCAAACAGGAAACGGGGTTCATGGCCTCCTTAAATTGAAAACGGAAATATTTATATAAATATATTTCCAAATTGGATCTATAGCTCCTTTAAATAAAAATCAGGAAAAATTTATCTCGACTGGACTTATGAACAAACTCAATTTTATTAAATTGAGAGTAGACAACGCTTTTAAAGTAATTTTATTAAATTGCGTTTTTTCGTACATTTGTGAGCTTTTAAGATATTGTTTTAGTACTGTTTTCATTCACCTTGAAAGACGATGATGAAAAAAACATAGGGCTGGAAAAGAAGAAGTATAAATGAAGGAGAATTTTAAAATTCTAGTTATTTAATATTTTTTAAATAATTAATTCTTTTAATACGATGATATTAGGGTTTGGACCTTTAGATATATGCATTTATTTTATATTAAATATTCAAAATTATATAACGGATGCTCCGCAGCTTTAAATTCAGACCCAACTCAAATCAATCATACGTGTCCTAAGCTCATTTAATTAATACCTAAAGCTGCTCTAAATCGGATCGGAAATCCAAGAAAGCCCACTCCTACTTCCGTCCAAGTTTTAGGGTCGAAATTTGCTACATGGCTTAGGAGCCGAAGGCCGTGAGCCTCAATGCTAAAGCCACACGGCGCATGCTTGAGAGGGCCTATTTTGATTCATGCAAAATTTGTTCTTTTCAAGTTGAATTTCATTGTGAAAAATTGAAGTCTTTTCCTTCTTTGGGCGGGCGCTCCTAGTCATAGAAAGCGTCGAATCTCAAATTATAACTATCTACTGAAAATATAAATTCAGCTATGAATCTTATAATTTTGATTTTGTAGCACTCTTAACTTTACCAACAATCTATTATGTACATAAATTTATAAATTTTGATAATATCATACATATTTTTGAATACTAAGAGTTTTTTACTTTTATTTATAAAATATCAACTTGATCAATAGTTAACATGACTCGTGAAATAATAATTTTTATAAATATTAACTTTTTAATGAGTATTTAATTGATTTGCAAGTTGAAGTGTTTAATAAAATAAATTTAAAAATTAGAGTGTTTAATAGATATAATTTTATAAGTTAAAGTGTTTGATAAATCAATGTAAAAATTTAGGATGCTATAAGATTAAAGTAATAAAGTTCGGTAGTGAATTTATGTTTTTGACCTATGATTATTTATCCTTTAATTTAAAGTAATATATAATTTATTTAAAAATTAATTTTTTAATATAATTCATTCTATAAATTTATATAAAAAATAAAATGTCTAATTTTTTATTAAAAAATAAATTATTTAGTATAAATTAAATATAATTAAAAATAATTAAATATTTGATATAAAACAAATATAAAATTAAAAAAATAAATCAAACAAAAAAAATAAGTATTTTCTAATAAAATATTTCAATATAATTAAATATTTTTTAATTTTATAATTTTTTTAAATCAAATAATTTTTTAATTATTTTTTAAATCTCATTATATTTTAAAGTAATTTTTCTTTTCTAATTTCAAACTTTCAAATAATTTTTATCAATTAAAAATATAAAAATATTATTTTTTTTAAATGAACTTTCGTTCTTTTTATGCAAGCTTAGAGGGTAAAGTGTATAAAAAATTAATTTTTGGATAGATTGTATAATGTTTCCAATTATATATTGCTCCCAATTTAACAAGCAAATTAAGCTTTATTCCTTATCTATTCGTTTAGGACTATTTTGTGTCTTTTCGTTTTAGTATTAATTTGTGTGATTAACACTAAGTTTACTTATATTATGTTTTTTCATTTTTTTTAAATGAAAATGCATCAATTTATTAAGGCATATTCTTTAAAACAAAAGAAGCAATAGAGGATGGAACATCCTTTATCTAAATACGAGCATCCAAAAAAAAAAAAAGAAGCTAAATTGGCTAACTCATGAGCGGCTTGATTACCTAACCTACAAACATGTAAACAATTGAAATTAATACCACTAGACAATAAGTCTAGGTCCCAATAGGCAAATATCCAAGAGGGGGATGAATTAGTAATTTAAAAAAAAATTTCTTTTTCAAGAATATTATAATCATAGCAGAAGCAACTCATATACCAACTCAGATCAGATAGCAATAATATTAAAACATTCAATCTCATTTGCTACATGCATTAGAACAAATTGCTTAACCAGTGTAGAATATAGCTCACTGATTTTAGTCTACAGAAATACTGCAAGACACCAACTGGTTTAGGCAAACTCAAAAATTAATATTCATTGTGCAGTACCAATAATAGTGTTGATTCATTAAACATAAATGAGTTATCAAGTAAATGTGTGAGAGTGTGTGTAGTAGTCAAGAGAAGAAAGAGGAGAAAAACAACACATTTATTTTTATAGTGGCTCGGCACTTTTCTCGCCTACATCCACTCCTCAAGAATCTATCTTGAGTTCCTCCATATGAAACTCTTTTAAAGGACAAGAGTAAAACCTATTATAATGATATAGTCCAACACCTAGAACTATCCATTACCCATAAGTTTTTCAAAGAACTTACAAACTTATCCTTTCTAGTTTTTGTCAAAGAACTAGATGAAACTTAACCCCACTAGTTTTTATTTAAGAACAAGAAAACTTACAAGGCTTTTCTCTTTACACAGACGAGAGGTGCTTGATTACCCAAACTGCACAAACTGCACAAACTTCACACAAGCTTTGCTCACACAAGATTTTTTATTTAAGTTTTTCCTCTACTCTATTTTAGATTATACAAACCTATAATAGAAAAGAGAGTTATGCCCTTTTAAGCTTAGGAAAGAGATTTTAAAAGGTTTTCAAATCAGTTTTGAAAAATCTCTCTCAACAAAATTGTTATTCTTCTTCTTCCTTTTAACGTGGAGCATTTATAGCATAAAGAAGGAGAAGAAGAAGAAGAAGATCAAGAAGAAGATAAAGACTTGAGATGAGAGTTTTTGAAGTTTAAAAACTAGTAAACATAAATCTCTTCTCAAAACAATCATTTTTCTCTTCGTTAGATAATATTCATGAAAAATAGAAAGAAGAGAGAGATGAGAGGATTTGAATAATGACATTCAAGATCAGTTTTTCACTCTCATGCATGAAAATTTCTGCTAGCCGATGTTTTATACTCAAGCTGAAATTTTCTTCCCGTTAGATAGAGAGTTTAACTTTAGAAGAAGAAAGGAAGAAAAGGAAAAGTGGCGGTAGTACTTTTTGCAAGAAAAGAGAGAAAAGTTGGGCTTATGATTTTTTATGGAAATTGGTCTTTTCAAATTACAAAGCCCAAGATAATTTTAAGTTTTATTTTTACCTCCAAAATCTTTTTGCCCAAAAGAAATGTATTTTAATTTTGAAAGGTGAAATTTAAAATGCATTTTCCCTCTTAATAATTCAAAAAATATTATCTTAACAAAAATATCTCTTTTAAGTAGATATTTTAGAAATATAAGAAATATTATTTTGATTTAGCTATAATAGGCATGACGTATCTTTCTATTTTAACAAATTAAACTAGAGTAATTTAAACTAGGCTAACTTACAAATTACATTGCCTTTAATTTTTCAAGTAGCCTTATTTGTCTTCAATTGGATGAGCTTTAGTCTTCAATTTGATGAAACTCCTTCAATTAATTTCTGCAAAAGACCTTAGAAGCACACTATTTAATAATTTATTTCGATTTATTATTTTTATTTATCATAAAAAAATTAAGGTTGTAAAAGCCCTTGAGCCAACAATCTCCCCTTTTTGATGATGACAAAAACAAATAATCTAAGTGTATAGTATGAACAAAAATTCCTCCCCCTAAGTCTATGCATCATTTTTCTTTGCTCAAGAGATTTTATCATGTGAGTAAAAGAGCATTAAAAACAAAAAGAAGAGAAACTCCCCTGAGTTTATGAGTATATGTACAGATAAGTTAACAAAATTAGCAAGCTATAAAAGGGTGAGTCAAAAAGAGGACTGATGTTAAAAGATAAACAGATTTTACCAAAATTAGCTCACAGACTGTTTTGAGCAAAATTAGCCCACTTATTTTTCTGAGTTGAGAACTTCTTGCAGAGATGAATTGTGACTTATAGAAAAACTGCAGAAGACTAGAGAATCATTGTATAAAGCAAAAAATGTGTATATAAACTGAGTTTATTATATGCATAGCCTGCAAAAAAAAATAAAGGCTATGTAGCATGATTAAGGCATAATACTCAGCACAAAATTCATCAATCTCAAAATTGTAATATAAACAAAACAACATACTGTATCTAAAATTAGAGTTCATAGAGCAAAACACTAAAGATATATATAGAAACATAACATGCAAACAGAGCACTAATAATTAAAATTAAAGATCAGAATAATGGAGTACTAAAAACGCAACACACAACAACAAAGCACTAACAATTAGTCTTTTCTCCCCCTTTTTGTCATCCATCAAAGAGGACAGAGAGAGTAATTAACTGCAAGTATAAACACATAAAAAAACAGAGACACAACAGTTAAAAAAAAATCAAGAGGTCTAGGCATCATCATCTAAGTCCATGGGCTTTTGGGCACTTCCAGCGTTGCTAGGTTCAGCGGGTATGGTTTTGAATGAGCTTCAAGTTTGTCTTCTAGAGGGATTTGGTGGTTTTGAAGCGGTGTATTTCACCCTTTTTCTAGGCTGTGGAGAGCTTGTATCCTCCAAATTCGGTTCAGCAAATTGTGCAGGTGGAGCAAGGATTCCTTATTTCAGTTCACTAACAGCCTCAGCAAAGATTTTCGCAGCATGAGATATCTGGTTAGCCAAATTGTTCAAGGCTTGGATCAGCTTGTATCTTCTTTCAATTGCCTTATCTTCTTGTTGAATATTTTTCAATAAATCCTCAAGATCCGCTTCTTCCTCACCGTTTTCACTTTGAAAATCCCCCATCCTAGAAGTCTCCAAATAAGGATCTTTTGTTGCTTTTCTTTTGTCCCCAACTTTCTCATCAGATGGCTTGATTCCTTCACTTTCATCAGATTCATTTACATCAGTTTCCTTTCCATCTTCTTCGCTACTTCCCCAACTACTTTCTTCTATATTTTCATCACTCTCATCACCATCATCTTCTTTCGAGCTCTCATTCTCACTAGATTCACTCTCTTTGGCATGCTTTTTGCTTCTTTGAGTTGAATACTTAATGAATTGTTGATCAATGCAATCTTTTGGCTTAAATTTAACACTGTATTCATCATGAAGATCAACCCCCAAGTAGTGAAAGAGTGTGGTTAACAGCATCCCATAGGGTAACCCTTTGTCTTGTGTGATGGAGGTCATAGAACAAAATAGCAAATGGCATAGATTGTATGATATTCCCTTTTGCAAATGCCACATTAAGCACAACTCAAAACTACTCACATAACTGTAGCTCCCAAGTCTAGGTAATATGTAGTGAGAAATAAAATGGTGACAGATCCTCAAATTGATAGGCAGTTTATTTGCCAGCACAATTTTCAATTTTGTCTTTGCAATCTTCTTAAGGTATTTTCCCTCATCAAAGTTCTTTAACTTATTTACTTCACTTTTCTTTCCAGCTTTTATTCCCTCATTTGGAATGTCATAGGCCTCAGACAGAATTTCCTTAGAGATTTATAGGTTTTTCCTTTAAGCTTAACAAAAAACATTTTTTCATCTTCTTGTTTGAGATTATCATAAAATTCTCTAACCAAAGACTCATAGCAAACATTCTTAAGTTGCATAAACCTCATCCATCCTTGCTTATTAAACTATTTTCTAAGAGGATATTCATTTGATCCATAGAACTCCCAATCAATATATTGACTTTTAATCAAACGATTTTTCAGAGCGAAGTCTAGGTCTCACCTTAGATTTTTCTTTCCTTTCTTTTCTCCTTTTTGAACCAGATTCTTCTTGAACTTTTTCTTTTCCTTTGTCTGCGGTAGCTCTTTCCAAGTTTTTGTGGGTGTCTTTCGAAACTAAGTAGCTACTTGGATATGAAGGAGGATATGGTTTGTGGGCTGCTGCGCTTTTTGTGCGAGTGGTGGAGGATGCTCTGAGTTCGATTAAGTGAAGAGAGTTGTTTTGAAGAAGAAAAATGCTTTAAGAAGATGAGAGATGATAACTTAGCCTTGACGTGACAAGAGCGGTTTCAACTTTCTCAAGTGGTCAACGATTTTGAGAGGAGGGAAAGAGGTTTTTGGCTTTTTAGAAAATTTTAATTTAGGAGCCAAAGTTAGAAGGTTAGGGTTAGATAATGATTTACTAGACTACCCTTAGATGCAAGTAAATTTATTTAATGTAAATAGGGACAGAAAAGACAAATGACCATAGTAAAGAAGCACACCGTTTCATTAAAGGGAGAAACAGAAAATACTTATTTCCCCTTCTTTAAAAATGAAACATGTCTTTTAACCTCATGGACAAATTTGACAAAAAAAATTCTTTAAAGAAGAACAAGAAAAACACAACGTTTTAAGGAAAGAAGCTAGAGAATATCTTTAACATTTATACAGCATCTTCTTTTTATATTCAAAATGCAGAGTTTTTGGCTTCTTCTTAAAGAGAGAAAAAAAATTAAACACAACAAAAAGATACACACAGAAACACAGCAAAAAAAAAAACACATAGAGACACAACAACAAAAGAAAAATGCAGAAACATAGCAATAAGGAAAGAAAAAATTCTCAAGATATTCAATGAAGCACATATTTGTAATCATGATAACCAAACAATTATAGCATGAGAAAATCATTTAATAGTTAGGGTCAATCATACCAAGCTCTCTTCTTATGAAGCAAAATTGATTTTCATTGAGTGGTTTTGTGAAGATATTTGCAAGTTGCTTCTCAGTGGGTATGAACTCCATTATAATGTCTCCTTTTTGCACATGGTCTCTTATAAAATGGTGTCTAAGTTCAATGTGTTTAGTTCTTGAGTTCTGAATTGGGTTCTTTGTGAGATTTATGGCGCTAGTGTTGTCACACTTAATGGGAATTCCATCAACCTTCAACCCATAATCTGCAAGTTGTTGTTTGATCCATAAAATTTGTGATGCACAACTTCCAGTTGCAATATATTCAGCTTCAGCCGTTGATAAAGCAACTGAGGTTTGCTTTTTACTAAACCATGATACTAGAGCATGGCCTAGAAATTGGCAAGTACCCGATGTACTTTTTCTATCAATTCTACTACTTGCAAAATCAGCATCACTAAAACCAACAAGATCAAATGAAGCATTCTTAGGATACCAAAGACCAAAATTAGAAGTTTCCACTAAATATCTTAAGATTCTTTTAACACCAATTAAGTGAGATTCCTTAGGACAAGATTGAAATCTTGCACGAAGACAAACACTAAAATGGATATTCGGTCTACTAGCAGTTAGATAAAGAAGAGATCCAATCATACCTCTAAACATTCTAATATCAAAATCTTTACCTTTTTCATCCATATCAAATTTAGTTGTAGTGCTCATTGGAGTTTTGCATACCTTTGCATTTTCCATCTTGAATTTCTTTAAAAGCTCCTTTGTGTATTTCCCTTGGTTTATGCAAATTCCATCTTTGCATTGCTTAATTTGTAAACCAAGGAAGAAATTCAATTCCTCCATCATCTCATTTCAAATTCACCTTGCATGATTTTTGCAAAATCCTTACACAAAGAATCATTAGTAGCACCAAAGATTATATCATCTACATAAATTTGAACAATAAGAATGTCAAGTGCACTATTTTTTATAAAGAGTGTAGTGTGTCAACATTGCCTCTTGTGAAACCATTATCAAGTAAGAATTTGCTTAATCTTTCATACCAAGCTCTAGGAGCTTGCTTTAAACTGTATAAAGCCTTAGAAAGTTTGAACACATGATTTGATTTTTCAAAATTTTCAAATCCGGGAGGTTGCTCAACATACACTTCTTCATTCAAATAACCATTCAAAAATGCACTCTTAACATCCATTTGATATAACATAAAATCTTTAAAACTAGCAAATGCACATAACATCCTAATTGCTTTAAGTCTTGCAATCGGTGCAAAAGTTTCATCAAAATCAATTCCTTCTTCTTGGTTGTAACCTTGAGCCACTAGTCTAGCTTTGTTCCTAACTACATTTCCATGTTTATCAAGCTTGTTTCTAAATACCCATTTAGTTCGAATAATGGAATGGTTTGTGGGTCTTGGAACAAGCTTCCAAACTTGGTTCCTCTCAAATTGATTAAGTTCCTCTTGCATAGACTCTTGCATAGCAAGAGTCCAACTTTCATCATTTTGAGCCTCACCTACATTTTTAGGTTCAATTTTAGAAACAAAGGCTACATTATCAAAGTATTTCTTTAGAGCTGCCCGAGTCATTATTTTCTCGGATGGATTGTCAATTATGTCTTCTTGTGGATAATATTTGTGAAATCTCCACTCCTTTGGTAAGTCTTGATGTTCCCCACTTGTTGTCTCAAGCATTTTTCTTTCTCTTTCTCTATCTTCATGTCTATCATTTGGATTTTCAGTTTGCTCCTCATCTTGTTGTTCATCTTTCTTATCTTGCTCATTTTCCTCATTTTGCTTATTTCGTTTCTCTTGTGTTATATTTACAACATCATCATTAATATCCACATTTCTAGAAGTAGAGTTAGCTTCATCAAATACAACATGTATGGATTCTTCTACTGCTAGAGATTTTTTATTGAACACCCTAAATGCTTTGCTATTATTTGAATACCCAAGAAAAATACCCTCTTCAGCTTTGGCATCAAATTTAGCTAACTGACTTTTCTTATTATTCAGAATGAAGCATTTACAGCCAAACATGAAAATAGCTTATATTAGGCTTTTTACCTTTTCAAAGTTCATATGGACTTTTCTTTAGAGTAGATCTTACAAAAGCTCTATTGAGAATGTAGCATGAAGTACCGATAGCTTCGGCCCAAAAGTACTTTGGAAGTTTGGCATCATTTATCATTGTCTTAGCCATCTCTTGTAGTGTTCGATTCTTTCTTTCAACGACTCCATTTTGTTGGGGTGTTCTAGGAGCTGAAAAGTTGTGAAATATTCCCATTTCTTTGCAAAATGAATCAAAGTCTTGATTTTCAAATCCATTCCATGATCACTTCTTATGGATGTAATGTTGTAGCCTTTTTCATTTTGAATTCTCTTGCACAAATGAGCAAATTAGTTAAATGACTCATCCTTGTTTCTAAGGAAGAGTGTCCATGTAAACCGAGAATAGTCATCAACAATAACAAAAGCATATTGTTTGCCACCAAGACTAGAAGGTGTAATTGGTCCAAATAAATGAAGGTGCAAGAGCTCCAAAGGTCTAGAGGTTGATATCATGCCTTTTGACTTAAAAGAGGTTCTTGTTTGCTTTCCTAATTGACATGCATCACAAATGTGGTCTTCTTCAAACTTGACTTTAGGTAACCCTCTAACTAGGTCCTTCTTTGAGAGCTTAGAGATTAAATGCATGCTTGCATGACCTAATCTCTTGTGCCATAACCAACTAGAATTATCGATTGATAATAAACACACATCATCAAGGTTATGCAATTCATTAAGATCTCCTAAATAAACATTCTCAAATCTTTTTGCAATAAACAATGTTTTATTATCATGCTTGTCTTGAACTTCATAATGTGATGATTCGAATATGACTCTTCTATTCCTATCACATATTTGACTTACACTTAAGAGATTAAATTTCAAACCTTTTACCAATGATACATCTTCAATTGATGGATGTGCACCAACTATACCCTTTCTAATGATTTTTCCTTTGCTCTTATCTCCAAAGCTAACTAATCCTCCTTCCTTCATATTGATCTCAGTGAATTGGTTTTCGTCACCAGTCATGTGCCTTGAGCAAGCGCTATCCATATACCACAGTTTCATTTTTAGCTCACTCCTCAGGCAGACCTGAAATCAGTTAACCAGATTTAGGTACCCAATGAACATTGGGTCCTTGAGGGTTAGTGGTAAAAGTAGGTTTAATTTCTTTTAATTTCAAGTCCTTTTCCCCCAAGTTTTGGTCAGATTTTAGGGAGCAAGTATTAGCATTGTGTCCCTTGCCATTACAAAAGCTACATCTCATAGGTAGTGAAGTTGAAGCACCACCTTTGACAAAGTTTTGACCAACATTATAGCTCATAAAACCATTGTAGCCAATTCCATATTTTTCTTTAGACAACTTTTGATTTCCTAGTAAAACATCCAAAGTTTTCTTTCCTTTTGTGAAAATTGCCAAATCATTTTTCAAAGTTTCAACTTCCTTTTTCAGAAATTCATTTTCACAAGTGAGCTTGTTGCAATTTTCATTTAAATCATCCAATTTCAATTTTTGTTCCAAGCAAGTCTTAACACTAGCATATAGATTTAGTGCACATTCTTTACTTTCTTTTAAAGCTTCAATTTCTTGTAAGAGATTTTTGCTAGTAGTTTCTTTGAAAAATGCTTCTCTTAGAAGATTACATTCTTCTTTAAGCTTTTTGAAATCTTTCCTTAGGCAACTGTATTTTTTGCAAATTTCTTCGAAGTTAGAGTAAAGCTCCTTGAAATCATTTTCAAGTTCAGAATGACTTATGGATTCAGAATCACTTACATTGTTTTCATTGGTTTTGCTGCACTCAGCTTTCTTAGGTGAAATCAGCTTACCAGCTTCCTCTGACTCTGAGTCACTTACAACCATTAAACAAATATTCACTGTTTCAGCTTCATTGCTTTCTTCATCATTTGAGCTTGACTCATCACTGTCGCTCCAGGTTGCAATCATGGCTTGTTTTGCTTTATTCTTTTTGAACTTCTTTTTAAGCTTTGGGCAATTCGGTTTAATGTGCCCAGGCTTATCACATTCAAAGCATATGATTTCATTTGGCGCTTTCTTTTTTTGATTTTCCATTTTCGGAGGAGATGCTTTCTTATTAAACTTCTTGTATCTTGATCCACCTTTCTTTAGCATTCTTTTGAATTTCCTTGCTAAAAGAGCCATGTCATCACTGCTTGCTTCGCTTGAGCTTTCATCACTTGTTGTAATGATATAGTTCAACACCTAGAACTAACCATTACCCATAAGTTTTTCAAAGAACTTATAAACTTATCCTTTCTAGTTTTTGTCAAAGAAGTAGATGAAACTTAACCCCACTAGTTTTTACTTAAGAATTAGTAAAATTACAAGGCTTTTCTCTTTACACAGAAGAGGGGTGCTTGATTACCCAAACTGCACAAGCTTCACATAAGCTTTGCTCACACAAGGTTTTTCATTTAAGTTTTTCCTCTACTCTATTTTAGATTACACAAACCTATAATAGAAAGAGAGTTATGCCCATTTAAGCTTAGGAAAGAGATTTTAAAAGGTCTTTAGATCAGTTTTGAAAAATCTCTCTCAACAGAATTACTGTTCATCTTCTTCTTTTAAACGTGAAGCATTTACAGCATAAAGAAGAAGAAGAAGAAGATCAAGAAGAAGTGACAAGATTGAGATGAGAGTTTTTGAAATTTAAAACCAGTAAACACAAACTTCTTCTCAAAACAACCAGTTTTCTCTTCTTTAGAAATTGTTCATGAAAATAAAAAAGAAGAAGAGAGAGATGAGAGGATTTGAATAATAACACTCAAGATCAGTTTTTCACTCTCATACCTGAAAATATCTGCCAGCTCATGTTTTATATCAAATCAGATTTTTCTTCCTGTTAGATAGAATATTTTAACTTTAGAAGAAGAAAAGAAAGAAAGGAAATGGCGAAAACACTTTTTGTAAGAAAGAGGGAAGAGTTGGGCTTATGATTTTTATATAGAAATGGGTCTTTTCAAATTACAAAGCCCAAGATAATTTAACTTTCATTTTTGCCTCCAAAATCTTTTTACCGAAAAGAAATGTATTTTAATTTTGAAAGATGAAATTTGAAATGCATTTTCCCTCTTTTAAGTAGATATTTTAGAAATATAAGAAAGATTATTTTGATTTAGCTATAATAGGCATGACTTATCTTTCTATTTTAATAAATTGAACTAGACTAAATTATACTAGGCTAACTTACAAATTACATTGCCTCTAATTCTTCAAGTAGCCTTATTTGTCTTCAATTGAATAAGCTTTAGTCTTCAATTTGATGGAACTCCTTCAATTAATTTCTGCAAAAGACCTTAGAAGCACACTATATAATAATTTATTTCGATTTATTATTTTTGTTTATCATAAAAAAATTAAGGTTGTAAAAGCCCTTGAGCCAACAACCTATTTGATTTCTTTGAGTGATGTTTGTGTTTTTGTGAACTTGAGTATAGTTTAGGAGATTTTTATGAATTTGGTTGTATTGATTAAAGTTAGTGTTATGAATATCACATTTGTGTTTCTTTGAGCTCTTTTACTCTTATTTAGCATGCTTAAATGTAGTTTATTTGTTAATATTTGATTCTTATGGGGATGAATTGATTTGGCATGTTTAAAGGCTTTAAAAGAGTGAAATCTCGTAACTGGATAACATTGATTACATGGCCGTGTTGCCTAACACGCCAGGCCGTGTAGTCTTCTGACTTATAAGAGTGGCCTACTGACACGGCCATGCCACTGGTTACACGGCTGTGTTGTCTGACACGCCCACTTGGCATGGCCATGGCAGAGAACACGGCCTGGCCGTGGACTCTTCTGACTCTCACTACGCTACCATGCGTTTTTGACCTTCTAATGATGCCTAAACACTCTAAATGCATATTTAATGTATTTTTGATGTGGTTTTCTTTCTAAAATCTCACAGAAACATTAAAGAGAAATAAATAAGGTATGTATCATGATTACATGTTGGAATGAACTTAGCTAAGGTGGGATTACTTGGTCTTCCATATGTTATAAGTTGAAATACCTTGTTATATGGTGACTAGTTAGGTAAATATATATGTATTAAGTGAAATGGGGATGATTAGGGACTGTAATTGAGTGATGAAGCTTAATTGGGGATTTAAGCCTAAATGAGGTATGAATGTACAATTGAATGAACCAACGTGTGACTATATACTAGTTTGAGATAAATGTATGATCATCCTAGAAAGGAAGCATGTACCATAGTGTTTTAGGATCGTTGAACTATGTTCCCACGTGTATATGACTTGATTTTTATGGAGTGCATGGGCTGTATTCGATGTATGATGTTATCCTACGATTTTGTTATTGTGATGTTGACTTGCTCGACCCATGGACTACTATGAATTGAGCGTGTGCTTATGACATGGTATTACCAATTTGGTATTATGTTTTAGAAAGCTTAATGCTATGCACCAGGTACACTTACTTACTTGACATCATGAATAACATTGGACTAAGATGTTTGTGCATTGTTGTGATCTCGATTGAACTACTTGAGCAATATATGTTATGAATGTTTTGGATTTACATGAAGCTTCTAAGCTTCTATGATTAATGAGCAGGTTGCAATTAGGTATGTCTGTGAATGCTTGTGATGCTATAGTTGAACTTTTGAGATTCTATCTGTGATTAGACTCGGATACAATGTAAAGAACTATAACTAAACATTTAGGCCCTTATTATGTACTTGGTTGAATAGTTGTATGAATGTGGATATACTGATACTGATATACTGAGCATGCTACAGATTACTGGATTTGAGCTATGATCATATGCTGGACACAGAGTGTCCCACTCAGGTTGCGGACGCACACCAATGTTTTGTAGGCATCTGCCTAAATCTGTTCTATTGGCTATTATGCCATTTTGATTCTGAATTTGATGCCTATTCTGCTTCTGTTTCTTCTAAGTCACTAATAAGGCCCATAAATAAAAAGATTAAAGAATGTGACTGATATCATACCGTAATAGTATGTGTTCTAAAATATTTCTGTATTTATATATATATTTCCATGATATTCTGATCTGATAATGAGATTGACAGCATTATGATTTGTTAACGAAACTAAATAATGTTCTGATTTAGAGTTGAGACTATCATCCATTTGTTTTGGGTGCATATTCTGATGATGTCTTGAATAATAGCTATGCTCTGAAATTTATCTAACATGGAATATATTTTGAATTCATTCTGATGTAGTTTATGTCTTAATGACATTTAATGAAGTGTACACTTGAAATAAGATCATTAGTACTAGATTGTGTCTATACCTTATATTAAGTTTTGAATAGAACCCTTGAGTTAACCG
>CANUEX010020628.1:0-25115 GCA_948099535.1 Jatropha multifida
CGCCCTTGATTACATTCATATATTGCATTTATTGTGTTGAATATATTTGTGAATAATTGTGATGTGAAATAATATGCTTTTGTATCTGGGTGGAAATTGGGACGACGTGTGTCACTATGGGTCAGTAGGCCTAGTATGGGGATCGACTCCCTAGTATATATATATTATTATTATGGAATTGGCCTGGGGCCAATAGGTGAATTTGTGACATCACTGACTAATTTTCATATGTTGTGAATATTTGAATGTGACTTGTTTGAAGATGCTGTTGTATGACACGTGCTTGTGAAGTATGACATTTATTATATTGTGAAAGCATACTGCTTGAATGTGTGAGTTTGCATTATTTATTATTATTCACTGAGTTTAGTGAAACTTACCCCCCTTCCATAAATATTTTTCAGGAAATAAGAGTACTGTTGGTCTATAAGACTCTGCTTCTTTCTTCGCAGAGGATTGATCATGTTAGTATAAACTCTCTGTTAATATTTGGAATACTCCGCACATTTTATTTAACTCCGCAGTTAAGATGTTTAAATAAATACTGGCTTGTAAAAGAATTATCATGTGATTATAAATAAATTGTGGAGTGTTTTATAACTATTTAGAGACTGAATGATAGGAATAGTTTGATCATATTATGACAAATAAATATTTGTATGAGAATATATTTTTATTATATGGATATGGGCTCTAGCTGCGAATAGTATTTAATACTAAGGCTGGGTCAGAACTGTTAAGTCTGACTATTGAATGAATAATGTCATAATATGGGCTTACTATTCTGATAGTCGAATGATAATAGGAATGGAATTAGATAGGTAGGCTTACTACGGGTCTCAGGGGCCTTAAGCTTATCTAGGTTCTAGTGCCGGTCCGGCCCATGGTTCTGGGTCGTGACACTTTTTTTTATGATTTATATATTTTTATATAGGATTCCATGATTTATATATTTGCTTTAGTTTGTACTATGATTGCTTTGCTCACATGCTTTTGTCCCACTTCTTTTTGTAATTTTTTAGAGTTTTAGGTTGAAGTTAGTAAGCCATTTGCAATTTGAACAACAATATTACAACTTAAAAAATGGAAGTCTATACTAATACTAAGGAATTGAAAAAAAAAACCGTGGATTAAATTTGTTGTTGAAGAAAATGAAAACCCAATTAGATTCATGACTTCTTCCTACAGCTCGATTGTCGTGAAGAGAAAATGATAAACTTCTTGATGCTGGTAATTTATGAAAAGAAAATAATAACCTTCAAATGTTATTCTAGTAGTGACGATTATCGGATGCTTAATCATCAATTAACTATAAATTAAAAATATAATTTATGAACATAGATGAGAATAATTGTATGACGATTCCAGCTCATGAGAATATAATCTCACCATTGCCACACTCTCCATTATTGGAATGGTAGCTTTTATAAGTCATGACAACTCTGTTAAGCTATGGAAATAGAAGTCCAAATAAGGCAATAGCTTTGCAGAAATCTGTGAAGCAAGCAATGGTGAACCTACGACTTTTGTTGCATATAAAAGGCAATATAAAAATGAATGACTTTTGCTATTTCTTTTCAAAGCTATGTAATAGTAATATATATTTATATATCCCATAATAAAAGTCTCACAACCTGCACAACGTAGGAGATTTCTCAACCAAGATTTGATAATAAAAATTCAAACCCAATAAGACACAAAGCTTAACATTTGAATAAAGAACATGGTTTAAGATTCTGTCATGAATGTTGCTCTTTCTCCCATAATTCCATCTTCCTCACCAATCCCATCATTTTATTTTCTGGGTAACAATACTTCTCCTCCTTCCTACATGCCAAGTTTATTGCAACGTTAAATAAATCTTCTAGCTGTTTCAAGTTTCGATCGTCTTCTAAGTGCTAGTTTGTGTCTTGATGTCTCATGAATAGTCAAGACACATACATACCTGCATGAATAGTCAATGGAGTTGCTATCATATACCTGCTCCAAAAAATACTCCTTTAAATCATCGTATTGCTTTTTTTTTTTTTTCATCTTCTCCTCAAACGATCCCTATCTTCTGTCATTATTCTTATTGCCCTCTGAATATTTGTGAAATGATTAAGAAAGCTATGAACTAATTTTGGTGGAAAAATGGCAATGCTAATACTGCAGGTGTTCATTAGGCATCATGGTCAAATTTGTGTAAGACAAAGGAAGAGGGAGGTATCGGCTTTAAAAGGTTAAGGGATTTTAACGTAGCTTTATTATCATAACCAGGATGTCATTTTAAAAATCCCCTAATGTTGTGCTTCTTTTTTAGAAGCTGAGTTTGGAAGCAACCTTGGCTACATATGGAGAAGTGTTCATACTTATATTGGGCTTCTAAGAAGTGGGTGTTTGAAAAGGATTGGAAATGGTGGAGACACTCTTATTTATGGTTCTCTTTAGCTGTCGAATATTGCTCAATCTTATGTTCTATCATTGAATAATAGTGGAATGGAGAAACTAAGTATTGATGATATAATATTGCCTAATAGACGAACATGGGATGAGGAGACACCATAATTAGTATCTAATTTATTAATCATACTTGGAATAATAAAATTTATTTCTCTTTTTTCTGTAACACCTGATATTTGGCTATCAAATAATGTAGTTTATAGTTTATAAATAAATATCCAATCAATAACATGATTATCTCATTGTGAGGAATTTAAACAATGACAAGAATAAATTATCAAATTTTTTTTGAACAGATTGTATGCATTATAGCCAAAAGCAATGGGAACCAAAATTACAACAGATCACAAAGAGCTTGAGGTGGATTAATCACCCAGTTATCTCGACAACAAGAGGTAAGACTGGACTTAGCTATCCAGTCAGCAACCTGGTTTGCTAGTCTTCCAACCCATACAAGAGAAGAAGGAAGACTTTTCAAACCCAACGAAATATAATGAACACATGAGCTAATATCCCAAAAAGCAAACTCAGACTTAGACACGGTTTTATACAAAATTTGAGAGTTGGTTTCAAAAATGACTTGTTGAGCATTCATGCTCTTAGCTAAATCAATAGCTGCAAGAAGTGCCAGGGCCTCTCTTGTTAAAGCTAAAGAGCACGGTCTCCTGTAGGCAAAGCCATCCACAATATCACCATTTGAGTTCCTGCATATGTGACAACACTTTTCGCAAGTGTATGAAATTGCAACAACAAATAAAGAGTGAGTAAAATATCGTCTCATGAAGATTGTATACCAAGTACCAAAATTATCTTAATCTACTATCATTTAAATGATAATAAAGAGAATAATTGTGGAAGTAGAATAACATAGTAGAAAAGAATTCAAACGAGAATATTTGATGAAAAAGAAATCAAGGTTTAAAAGCTACCAGGGATGTTGATTTCACTTAACTCTACCCAATTTGTTTTATTAGTTTGCTAATCAATTTTAATTGTTCAAGTAGGGGAAACAACTCTAAAGTCACTAACAAGCTCTCTCGATGTATTATTAGTTATTTTAATCTCGTCTAATTACCAATCTCCCAATCCTATAGGGGCAACACCTTTAGTCCTCTAAGTTTTGCTGTTTCGAATGAGTCATGGCTTTGGAAGAATGTTCGTTGGGTTTGACCTCTTATGTTGAATGGAGTGTTCTGGTGTTTGGGGATGGGAAGGGGGTCAAATTCTGGTTAGATAAGTGGGTTCCTCATTCTTGTCCCCTCTATTTTCTTGCAAATTCTCCGATTCCTTATCAGGATATTTGTCGTCCTGTTGCAGATTTTGTGGATGGTAATGGTAGTTGGAGATGGAGTGCTTTCTCGCACCTTTTACCCAATCATATTCTTCTTAAAATTGCTGCTTCTTATCCTCCTAATCCCATTTATGGTGTAGATAGCTGTTATTGAGGGCTTTCGGCTTCAGGGAGATTTACTATCAAATCAGCATATCATGCTCTCTCTAGCCAGTCTCAGGTGGTAAAGGATTCTAAATGGAGCCTTATTTGGAGCTGGAAGGGGCCAAAACGTATCAAGGCTTTTTTGTGATTAGTCCTTCATAATAGATTGCTAACCAATAAGGAGAGGTGCAGGTGTCATCTTTCTAATGATGCGACTTGCAATAGATGTTTGCTACATGAGGAAAGTATTTTGCATCTGCTTAGGGACTGTTGTATTGCCTCCAATATTTGGGTACAGCTGATCCCTGCAGGTTGCTTGCATAGTTTCTTTAATTTTTCTGATACTGAGTTATGGATTACGTCAAACCTAGCCTCTGCTTCAGTTTTGGTTGATGAGATTCCTTAGACGGTTATCTTTGGGGTGACTTGTTGGTATTTGTGGAAATGGAGGAATGATTTGATTTTCAATAGTGGAGATGCTGTGCCCTTTAACCCAACGAATTTTATTTTGGGTTTTGCTAAGGATATCACACGTGCTATTGGGGATGGAAAGGGTAGTCAGTGTGTCAGTAACAAAGATTGGCAATGGTTGGGATGGTCTCCTCCAGATTCAGGCTGGTATAAAATTAACACAGATGATTCTTTTATTGGTGCTATTGGTCTCGCTTCAGCAAGTGGTTTAGTGAGGGATAATACTGGGGCATGGTAGGCTGGTTTTGCTATGAATATTGGTAATTGTTACATTATGGTGGCTGAGCTTTGGGGTGTTTTATATGGGCTTGAACTGACTTGGATTAAAGGGCTTAAACAGATTGTCCTTGAAGTTGATAATAAATTGGTGAGCGATATACTTGTTAATAAAGCTACTTATCCAAGATCCTTTCAAGGCCTTTTTTCTCGCATCAAGGAGTTGTTAAATAGAGATTGGAGTTACAAGATTGTCCATGTCTATAGAAGGCAATTATGCTGCTGATTGGCTTGCCCACTTTGGCAGTAAGCTGATTTTGGGTGTCCATTTTTTTGAGTCTCCCCAAAATGGTTTTTCCAGCCTGCTGCTCCTTGATGTGTGTGGAGTTAGCTATCCCAGGCTAGTTAACGTTTAAGGCCTGTCCCATTCTTTTTTGTTCCAAAAAAAAAAAATCATTAAGTTTTATAGTTTGTTCAATAATTCATAATCAAAGATCATTAAATTATGAAAACTCTCAATGAGTCAAACCATATAGCTTCCGCATCAAGTTATTATTCCCATGTAATTTATTCTCCTTTTCTTATTAAAAACCCTTCTTCTGATAGTGATTAATGAAATAAATGACTCCAGGGGAGAAACTCTACCTGGAAGCATTAAGTTCAATAATAAATTATAACTTGAATAAAGAAAAATAAATCTAATATCATAAATTAGAGTAAAGGTTAAGCTACATCAAATCCCTAGTATAAGAGTTTAGTTCGACATAGTAATTAAATAAAACTCAATTAAATCTGAAAATAATTCCATAAATAATATGAATTAATGGAAATAAAATAAGATTAAGAGTTTAGAGATAAAAACTAGTCAAACAATAGCGTAGACGGCTCCCTTAATTTTTTACACAACTTGATTGTTTGAAGTCTTACAAAGAGAGAAAAACTAAGAAAAGAGTAGAACAAAGATTTGAGATCTAAGATTCCATTCATTTGAATGCCTTGGTGATCCCCCTTTATGTAGACTTCATAGAGCGTCTTCTAATCCAAATAAGAAAATAGCTGGCCTAATTAGGAAGAAATATAATCTATGTAGGAATCTGACTTTGAGTTAGATTTCTTCCTAATTAGGAATCTTCTTCCAATGGGTTGGGCTTGAGTAATGCTATGACAAACTCTTTTATTAATCTCATACAAATCCATGTATGGGTTCCGTTTGGGGTTCAAATCTTTATGGGCTAAATAGTAAAATTCAGCACACTTAAATGTTTAGCCTAACCTTCTTTGATGCGAATCTGGCTATTTTTCTGTTAAAAACCCTTCAAATC
Source organism: Jatropha multifida (assembly GCA_948099535.1). Lineage (NCBI taxonomy): Eukaryota > Viridiplantae > Streptophyta > Magnoliopsida > Malpighiales > Euphorbiaceae > Jatropha > Jatropha multifida. Next base: position 5,887 of record CANUEX010020628.1, read on the forward strand.
AAGCTTATCAAGAATCAAGAAAACTTAATTAAAAACGTAAATAAATCTAAATAAAAGCTAATCAAACTAATTAAAAATACCAAAATTCCTAATAAATCTTAAACTAAAAGTGCTATAAAAATATGACCTATCAATATGACAGCAAGGCCAGTAATTGGATTCATACTATTAAAAGCTGCATCCACATTAAATTTTAAGAAACCAAGAGGGGGAGGTAACCAGTTAGCGCTAGTTTCAATAGCAAGATCTTGGACTGAGGGAGAAGAAGATGCATAGGGATGCACTCTAAATTCATGAACTAATTTTGCTACTTTAGCAATTGTGGATAGAGGATTAGGATGTTCCTGTCTAAAATAAGCTCCATTCCTAGTCTTCCAAATTTGCCAACACAAAGCTGCAATATGGGCAAGCAAATCATCATTTCCTTTATTGCAGCAAATTGTCATAATGTTGTGCAGCCACAATTTAAATGACTGAGAAAGGGAAGCAGGTGGAATATAACTAAGATTGCTTTCAACCCACGTGGCTCTAGCATGGGGGCAGGATAAGAGCATATGTTCAACTGACTCCTCTTCAATGTTGCAGATTTGGCAAGTGGACGAAGGGATGATACCACACCGAAATAAATTAACACATGAGGCTAGAGAATTTCTGGCTGCTCTCCATAAAAAAATTCTAATTTTTGGTTGGGTTAGAATCTTCCATAGACGCTTCTAGAAAGACGACTCATTATCCCTTGGAATAGGAGGCATAAAAATTAAATGTTGATTGTGCAAGACAAGAAATTGATAAACAGATCTAACAGTTAATTGCCCTGACCTGTTAAAGTGCCTTATAACTTTATCTTGCACAAAAGAAGGTCTAATGGGAATTTTAAGAATAGCATTGGATTCCTCAACAGTAAACAATTCTCTAACAACAGATTCCTTTCATTTTCTACTTTGTTGCTCTATTAAATCATAAACTCTAAACACATTGGAACTCAAAGCTCTTAGAGAAGTAATTCTAAAATTTGGAAGGTTTGGCACCCAAGCATCATCCCATATATCAATTTGTTCACCATTAGAAACATTCCATCTTATTCCTAAGGATAACGCCTCTCTTCCTTTCAAAATACTATTCCATCCCCATGATGGTTTGGATCCTAGTATAGCATTCCAGAAATTTTGAGATGGATAATATAGAGCTTTCATCAGGTTCCATAGAATGAGTTTGCCTCAGTCAATAATCTCCATGCTTGCTCTACTAAAAGAGCATTATTAAATAATTTCATGTCCTGAATTCCCAAACCTCCTTTAAATTTTGATCTAGTAAGTACATCCCACCTTTCCCAGCATAGAGCATGATTTTCCACTCGATTACTCTACCAAAATCGAGCGATACAACTGTTAATTCTTTGACAAAAAGTCTTAGGAAATTTGAAATAAGCCATCGCATATTAGGGAATAACAGATAAAACTGCTTTATTAAGGACCTGCTTGGGATAAGAGTTTATTTTTCCATCATTGAGCCTTAGACTTCATGCGATCGAAAATGTAATTTAGAGCTTCCTTTTTGGATCTTCCCCAAAGGGCATGAAGCCCTAAATATTTATCTTTAGGGTCCATGACTTGCATTTGCAAAGAAGAAAGTAAAGGCCTCCTCAAAGAAGATGGAGTATTAGAATTAAAGAACATGCTAGATTTAGAATTATTAATCAACTAACCTGAAGCTTCTTTGTATAGATTCAAAATAGTCAAAATTCCTTCAGCTTCTTGAATTGTTTCCCTACTAAACAAAAGAGTATCATCTACAAACAAAATATGCATGATCGGTGGACACCTTCTAGAAATCTTATATCCTCTCCACATGTAGGAGTCAGCAGCTTTTTTAATTAAAGAAGTGATAGCATTAGTAATAAACAAAAATAAGTGCGGGGATAAAGGATCTCCTTATCAGATCCCTTAAGAGGGAGAAAAGAAAGGAGATAGAGAACCATTAATAATAATAGAGTAGGAGACTATTTTAATGCACTACATGATCAGATTGATGAGTTTGTCATTGAAGCCCATTTTTAGCATTAGCTTCTCAAGAAAGAGCCACTCCACTCGATCGTAAGCCTTGTGCATATCAAGTTTAATAGCCATGTTGCAATACTTGGAGGAATTATAGATCTGGAGACCATGGAAAGCTTCATGAGCTATAAGAATGTTATCTTGAATAGCCCTTCCAAGAACAAAGGCAGATTGGCATGGAGATACTAATAAATTAATCCAAGGTTTCAATCTATTCACAATAGTCTTAGAGATGATTTTATACATAAAATTGCACGGGTTAATTGGTTTGAACTGATTTAAGGATTGAGGATGGTGCACCTTGAGAATAAGAACAATGTTGGTCTTGTTGAGCTCTTTAAGCATATATCCATTAATGAAGAAACTTTTGACTGCAGCACATACATTGGGACCCATTATGTTCCAAAATTTATGATAAAAAATCCTAGAGAAGTAGTCTAGACAGGGGCCTTAAAGCTACCCATACTAAAAGCTGCTACTTTGATTTCCTCATCAATAGGAATGGCAAGTAAGTACTCATTAAGGTCATTGGTAACCATAGTTTCTACAACATGCAAGCAATCATCTATATAGGAATAGCCTTCAGATGAAAATAACTTGCGCATGAACCTCAGAATAAGAGTTGAAATATTATGTTCAACTTCAATCCAATGTCCCTGCTTATTCTTAAGTTTGACTAATTGATTTCTCTGCCTCCTTTGGATGGTGGATGCATGAAAAAACTTTGTGTTTTTATCTCCAGCAATGAGCCATTTTAATACAGGAATGTTGAAACCAATGGAGTCCTTCTTGTTTCCATAAATGATTAATTTATGAGATCAGTTCCTATTCTTGCTGCTTGGTCTCTTCAGTATATGGCTTGCTAAGAATTTCCTCCAGGTTACTTTTAAGCTCAGTGACTGTTTTTTGAGAATTTCCCCTATTACCCCTACTCCAACTCTGAAATTTCTTCTTACACTGGAGAAGTTTGCAGCTTACCTAATACAGTTTAGAGACCATGCTTCTTACATTCCAGGCTTCTTCAACTACCTTACCACATTGATCTTCTTCTAACCATTTGGCTTCAAATTTAAAAATGGATTTATGTTTACTTGATTGCATATTCATTTTTAAAATAAGAAGTCTCTGATTAGAGCCAATTAAACTTTCATGCCGGACTTGAGCCCATTGGAATTGAAGCCTCCACTGAATATTAGCCAAGGCCTTGTCCAACCATTGATGAATGTTATCATTGATGACCTGTCCATTAGTCTAGGTGAAACTGCTACCTTTAGACTCAAGGTCAATCAACTCGTTAGCATCAATAAAATCTATGAACACATTAATATTATAGATATTTGCAGGGAAGAAGCCTTGTTTTTCAGATGATCTGCTAACAACATTAAAATCTCCAATAATGAGCCAAGCTTGATCCCTTTCAAGTTTCAGCTGAATGATATCCTCCCATACCTTCCTATAATTCTCCCTTCGAGGATCCCCATATATACAAGTCAAAAACCATTTGGTATTACCACCAAAATTAGCTACAAAATAATGGAAGAAATTTTTGCATTTGTTAAGAACACATATATTTACATCATCACACCACCAGATGGCCAAACCCCCTAACAAGCCTATAGGATTAACATACTCCCTAGAATTAAAATTGAAGATCCTACGATGTCTTTCCATCTCTTGAATTTATTATTTTGTCTCCATTAAAAAGATAATAGATGGGCGGTACTTCCAACAGAGCTCCCTTAGAGCTCGAATTGTCAAAGGTTGCCCAAACCCCCAATAGTTCCAAGCTATAAGAGTCATTGGCCCCCTTGTGGCTACAAGCCAGCCGCCAGCCACCACCGCCTTATCATAGTTAGAGGAGGAAGGAGACACAATTTTTTCCATCGTAGGCAAAGGAGTTCCTTTGATTGTATCAATTTCATCACGCTCATGCTCAATTGAGTTATGCACTTCTTCAATAACAATGCCCCTATTGCAACCATGTTCTCTAGCAAGTTTTTTCCATTTTCGATTGTGCTTGATAGTTTGGCTATTAGGTATAGTTTCAGGATTGTTCTCAAGGAATTGGATAAGAGGAGTAATGAAAGTGAAAGGAATATTATTTTCATGTACTTGAAAAAGGCCTCATGGGTTGGGAAGGGCAATATATTCAGAATTGGGGTTTTGAAGTTCATAACCCAGCTCTACTAGTCGGTCAAATGGTCTGTCATTATGAAGGTCAAATTTGAACCTCTTGTTTCAGGTTTCAGTCATAAATGATGGGGTAGGTTTTATTTTAAATGGATAAGAAATATTATTAATGGGAAATTCAGTGGAAGGTTTAAGTTGGATTAGCTGGGGTTCTTTGCTTTGAGGTGTTATAAGCATAGGGGTAGAAGGGGATTTACTTGGATTTGGGTGTTGGTTTGGGGTGTGTATTTGGGTTGGGCTATGATTAGTATGAGATTGGCTAATGGATTCTTTTGGTGGGTTGTTGGTTAAAAATGGGCTTTTGTTGCATGTTTCTATTAGTTTGGGAAGTGAGAAAATGGGTCGAATACAAATAGGGGAAAGATTAAGGTTTAGGTTCAATCCATGGTAAGTTTCATCTTGGTAGTGTTGTCTTTTCGTTTAGACAGGACATCTGCACTACAATTGAGAGTTCTGTGAGTTGCAGACTATTAAGGAGGCACAATTAATATTAGGCGGCTCAACACTAGAGGTTGTATCACATGAACTGTCAAGATTTAGTGCGTGAAGTGTATATCCATCCTTCACCACCGGTATGGTTTTTGGTGGTACAGTAAGAGAGTTATGTTTAGGAATTCCATGATCATGATCCTTGTTAAAAGAGGGGTGGTGGAAATTGTTTTATGACTTGTGAACAGGATCTGAATAAGAAACACGCATCCATGGTCTGAATCTAAGCTTAGAGCTGGATGCTTCCCGTCTTCCCTGCCTCCAATATATCTTTGCATCCTTTAGTGCTATGGCCTATTTTGCCACAAAAGAAGCAGAATTCTAGGAGACGTTCATATTTGAATTGAAACCAATCAAGATGATCTACCCTTTTATTTTTAAATCCCGATAAAAGAGGCTTGTTAACTCTTAAAAGGACCTTGATCCGAAAATAACTTTTCCATACCTTGGATTCTTGTGACGGCAGATCAATATCCTCCACAGCTTCAAAGAGTAAGCCGATCCTACTTGCACATTTTCTATTCATTTGATTAGGGGAAGCCCATGTACCTAAACCCAAAAGGAAGTCTTCAAAAAATCTACCTAAGATAGAGGGGTGTCTAAGGCCCACTCTTTGAGTATTAGGTGCTAATTAATGACTGACCATAGGGCTCCTTGAAGCACCAGACCTTTATCTTATGCAAACATAAAATTGAAAATATAGCTATTATTTGGACCTTTGTGGACTTGAAATTCATTTTTAGGCTTCTAAGAACTTCTGATTGCGGCTTTTGTCACTCCAGTACTACTAGATTTTCCATTAACTAACTTCCACACAAGCACATTTTGTATGCTTATATTTGCACTTTTCTCATTTAAGGAGTTCAGATCTAAGATAGGTTCTTCCCATGTGAGCTCATTAGTTCTAGTGATAAGCTCATTTAATGAAATAAGGTCAGTATCCATGAAGATGAGAGAGAAAAAGAAAGGAGTGAAAAGGAAATAAGAAGTAATTAAGTCATAGTTTGGTGTAAAGAAGTTAATGGTGATGGTGGTTGTGGACTGATAGGTGAGCAGAAAGGAAAAAAAAATCAGAAACCAATGATTCTTTGATCAATTTTTTGGATAGAGGCACAAATATTTTATTAGAATAGATACGCATCGAGAACTTTGCATGAAATTCACATAGCAATCAGAGAAATTTTCTTATAAAACTTACTTTTTCACTAAATAAGAAATAGTTGAATAAACATACCGATGATTAAATATGTGATGACTATATTCAAGGAGTTTTGACTTATAATTTTCTATACAATGACAAGACAATGTTACCAAATGCATTTGTTTGTAGGATTGCTCCCTTCACAAACCACATCAATTCATGGATTTGGAAATCGATTAATGATTTTTTTATTATTGTGGAAGGTGTATTTCATGCTCACTGCACTATTTGATAGACTCAGAAAATGAGATTATATTTATATAATTTTTTAGTAATCAAAAGAGAATAGATTAAATATTCTCATGTCAGCAGTCCCCTTTTTTCCTCTTTTGGTGTCTCTTTATATAGGCTTAAGAGGTAACCGTTTTAGAGTGATAGTGAAGAGATCTAATCATCTGATAACCATCATAGATCTAAGAGAGATTTTTTAAGGATTTAGAGGTTTTAACTAGAGATGATAATATTTGTATTAGCAGCTACAACTCCACTTAATGAAACGCAACACTTTGAACAAAACGAAACCGCAACACATGATAGTTCAGATTAATGAAATGCTACACTTTGTATTATTTATTCTAGAAGAAAGTCTGTAGCTAGTTGGTTGTAACTATTCCTACTTGGTATCCTGCTGTTACTAAACAGTTATGGAGTATGATCTCAATAAACCTGTATATAAACAATGAGCAGATACTCAATAAGATGTTTTTTCCAGAATTTTCCATTTCTGCTTCTAGATATTTTCTGTTATGGTATCAGAGCAATAATTGTTGTTCACTTTGAGTTCTTCTTCTTCTTCAATGTGATATTGTTTCCTTCTAACTGATTTCTAAAAGCTTTCCCTTGCATTCCTTACTGTTCTTTCTTGGTTCAACAATGGCCATTGATCCTCCAGGCTTTCCATTTAGGAATCAAGCAGCATAGTCTTATGCAAATCTTTGTAATGTTGATTCTTCTCAAGCAGCTATGGATACTATTTCAAGCATAAACAGTTCAGTGCTATCTTTTACACCTGAGCAGCATCTCAAATTACTTTCTCTCACACAAGAGCAGTCTAAGCCTCTCAATCATACAGTAGATGCTAACATATCTACTGTTCATAATATAACTATTGCTTCCACTAATCAGAGTCTTTCTCTGGCGTCACCTGAATTAAACAAAGATGCAGGTAATCATTTAGCTTTTATTGCTAATTCAGTCTCTTACGCCTGGCTTCTAGATACTGGAGCAACTGATCACATTGCATACTCACTATCCTTGTTTACTACATACAAAAGTATTAAGGCTATTTCTGTGAAGCTACCAGATGGAAGTTATATAATGGCTCATTACTCAGGCACAATAACATTCACAATAGATTTTCAACTTACTGACGTTCTGTATATACCAAATTTCAAGTTCAATTTGATTTCAGCTACAAAGTTGATCCAACAGCTAGCTTGTGTTTTACACTTCAAAGGTAATTCTTGTGTTATTCAGGATCAACTTACATTGAAGAAGATTGGTACAGCTGAAGTACAATCTGGATTATATGTACTAACCTCTCGAACTACAACTCATCTGGTGAATTCTATATATGCTTTTACTGCCTGCACAAGTTCTACATCATCATCTGTTTCTTTTCCTCTGGCAAATCTCTAACATTACAGGCTGGGACACTTGTCCAATTAAAGATTGATGGAAATAAGCCAAAAATTCTCATTCGTGAAACTTGCTGCAAGTAATATACCCTGTGATTGTTGTCATTTAGCTAAATAGAAGAAGCTTTCTTTTCGCACTAGTAATTCAGTTGCTACTGCTGCTTTTGATTTGGTCCATATGGATAAATGGGGCCCTTTTTCAGTTCCTTCAATACATGGCCATAAGTACTTCTTAACAGTTGTTGATGATCATACAAGGTTTCTTTGGCTTTTTCTTATGAAATCAAAGTATGAAGTTAGATCCTTGGTGCATTCTTATATTACTATGATTGAAACTCAGTTTAATGTCAGAGTTAAACAAATCAGAAGTGATAATGGAGTTGAATTTCAGATGAATGAAATTTTCAAAAATAAAGGGATCTTGCATCAAACTTCGTGTGTTGAGACACCATAGCAAAATGCCGTCGTTGAGAGAAAACACCAGCACATTCTCAATGTGACAAGGGCTTTACTCTTTCAAAGTCATTTACCCTAAAGCTTCTGGTGCTATGCAGTTGCACATGCTACATTCTTAATCAATAGAATACCCACCCCTATTGAAAAATCACTCCCCTTATGAGCAATTATATCACACGACACCTGACTATCATGAATTTAAAGTTTTTGGGTGCCTTTCATATGCAACTACCCTCACCGCTCACAGACAGAAACTTGATCCTAGAGCTAGGAAAGCCATTTTTCTGGGGTACAGGTCTGGTACAAAAGGCTTTCTTCTCATGGATCTTGCCTCTAGGGAAGTTTTTCTTTCCAGACATGTTGTTTTCTATGAGAATCACTTTCCTTTTTCTATCCCTGATTCTTCCAAGGATCAGTTTTCCCAAATGACAGAATCTGCTTCCTTTTCTAATTCACCAGACTCTTTTCCATATAGCTCCACTCCATTTCCCTCAACCACAATTTTTCCTTTGCCTTCAGTCCCTCCATCTTCAGCCTCCTTACCTACCAATCCAACACCTTTACTACAATCACCAAGCCCTACTCCTCAAATCGTCCACAGATCTCAAAGAACCAAGAGGGCACCACAATATCTCAAAGATTACCATTGTAATCTCCTTAACAGTTCTCAAACTTCATCTATTTCCCATCCTTTTTCCTCAGTTCTCTCCTACCATAACCTGTCACCTGCTTATTCTTATTTCATTTCTAATATTACCACTACCTTTGAACCAAAAACTTATAATGAAGCAGCCAAACACAAAGTCTGGCAAGATGCCATGGATGCTGAATTATCAGCTCTCAAACAAACAAACACCTGGACACTTGTTCCTTTGCCTCGGGGAAAGGCTCCCATAGGCTGCAAATGGGTATTCAAAGTGAAATATAAATCTGATGGCAACATAGAATGACACAAAGCCAGATTAGTAGCTAAAGGCACACACAAATTGAAGGTCTAGACTACCTAGACACTTTCTCTCCTGTTGCAAAGATGACAACAATCAGGCTTTTATTAGCTCTAGCTTCTGTTAAGAAATGGCATTTACATCAGCTTAATGAAAACAATGCATTTTTACATGGGGATTTGACAGAGGAGGTTTACATGACTCCACCCCCTAGTTTGCACACTCCACCAAACCTTGTATGTAAACTTCAAAAAAGTCTTTATGGATTAAAACAGGCAAGTAGGTAGTGGTTTTTTAAACTTTCTCAAGTCCTCACACAGAATGGATATGTTCAATCCCAATCAGACTACTCTCTCTTTGTGCTCTCTAAGCCTCAGTCATTTACAGCACTTTTAGTCTATGTTGATGATGTGATTCTTGCCGGCAATAATATGACCGAGATTCAAAGAGTAAAGAGGTCACTTGATACCCTTTTTAAGATTAAAGAACTTGGCCCTCTCAATTTTTTTCTTGGCTTAGAAATTGCCCAGTCTCAACAAGGTATCTTCATTAGTCAAAGGAAATATGCTTTAGAGCTTTTAGCAGACACAGGTTTTCTAGCTTCTAAACCTTGTTCCACACCTATGGATTCTAATGCTAATTCAGCTCTACTACTGGGGAACCGCTACCTGATATTTCTACATATAGGAGACTTGTTGGGAAGTTGCTTTATCTCACTACAACAAGGCCTGACTTAACATTTGCAGTAAATCAGTTCAGTACCTTTTCGCTCCAACTACTGTTCATCAAAAGGCATTACATCGGGTCTTACGATATATTAAACAAGCTCTTGGCATGGGTCTCTTTTTTCCTTCTTCCTCTTCTTTGCACTCAAAGCTTTTAGTGATTCTGATTGGGCAGGGTGCATTGACTCAAGAAGATCAATCACAGGCTTTTTTGTTTATCTAGGTGATTCAATCATTTGTTGGAAATCTAAAAAGCAGACTACAGTCTCTAGATCTTCTTCCGAGGCTGAGTATAGGGCACTTGCTGCCACAACTTGTGAGCTTCAATGGTTTAAGTATCTCCTTCAAGACCTACATATCCCACACCCACAGCCTGCTAGTGTGTATTGTGACAACCAATTAGCTCTCCACATTGCTGCTAACCCAACATTCCATGAATGCACCAAACACATCGAATTAGATTGCCATATTGTCAAGGAGAAACTTAAAACTGGCCTCATTCATCTTCTCCCCGTCCCCTCTCATGCCCAGTTAGCAGACAAACCTCTTCCCATCTCTTCTTTTCGATCCTTCATACTCAAGTTAGGAATGTTGAACCTCCATTCTCCAGCTTGTGGGGGGGGGGGGTTGTATTAGCAGCTACAACTCCACTTAATGAAATGCAACACTTTGAACAAAACAAAACTGCAACACATGATAGCTCAGATTAATGAAATGCTGCACTTTGTATTGTTTATTCTAGAAGAAAGTCAGTAGCTAGTTGGTTATAACTATTCCTACCTGGTATCCAGCTGTTACTAAACAGTTATAGAGTACGATCTCAAAAACCTGTATATCAATAATGAGCAGATACTCAATAAGATGTTTTTTCCAGAATTTTCCATTTCTACTTCTAGATATTTTCTGTTAATTTGTTAATAATTTTAAATAATTCAAATATTTATATTGATAGATGCTATTTTTAATATAGTTTTATTAGGATTTTTAGTATTTTTAATTACTTGAATTAGTTTTTATTTAGTTTTATTTACGTTTTTGTTTAAAGCTTCCTCGAATCGTATTTCACTTGATCTAATGGAACATTCCTTATCAAGCTTAAATTCTATCTAGATGCTGGAGAGTCCTAATTGGAAGAAATATTAAGCCTAAATAGTTTCTCATCTCCAAAAGATTTCTTCCTCGTTAGAGATTCTATTTCCTAATCAAATTCGAAGATGTCCTAAAGAATCTATAAAAAGAGAGAGACTAGCTAGGTTATGATAATCTTTAGATCTTTGATAGTTGATTCTCTTGTTCTCTACATAGCTCTCCCTCCCTTTAAAATTTGAAGTACTCATGTTAGTGTAAAAACTTAAGGAAGTCGTTCAAGCCAATTATTGACTAGTTGTTATTTCTAAACTCTCTTTTATTTATTATTCTTTATGAGATTATTTACAAATATTATTGAATTTGATATATTTACTAGTATTCTGAGAATTGGACCGGTCAATAAACCGGTGAAGGTAGGGGTTCACTGAACCAGAAGTTCAATCGGGTTCAATACGATTCAACCAGATTTTTATATATAATATTTTTCAATATATTTATTAAATAAAATTAAAAGTATAGGATAAAAAATTTTGACATCAAATTAAAAAACATTCACAAATTTGGCTTTTATAAAAAAAAAGTAGAAAAATTAGCAAATAATTTTAAACAAAAAGAACTAAATATTACTGAATTTAATAAAAAATCAATTAATTACAATAAAATAAAATATTATGTTTCACATTTGTATGTAAAGTTGAAAATTTTTAATTATTTTAATTAATATAATAGAACCTTGGATTTAGAAATAAAGAGAGTCCAAAATTAAAGAAATTATAGGGCCTAATATTTAAGAGGCCTAAATTTTAAAAAAGGCCCACAATTGGAGATAAAAACTCAGATTTAAATCGAACCCATTTTGAACCAGTTTGGTTCACTTATTTTTGGCCAATTCTTGTTCGATTCTTACCGATTTATTTCAATTTTTAAGCTCTCCAATTTTTTCTGTAACCTGAACTGGACAACTGTCCAATTTCCAGTTAAATTAGTCGAATTGGCTAGTCCGATCCAATTTTCAGAATCATGCTATTTACTATGTCGAACTAAATCTTTTTATTAGGGATATGATGTAGCTTAAATTCAACTCCAATTTATAATATTAAATTTGATTTTCTTTATTCAAGTAAAGTTTATTATTAATCTTGATGTTACAAGGCAGAGTTTCTCCCCTAAATTGATTTATTTCATTAATCACTATCGAGAGAAGAGTTTTTCATATGAACAGAGTAATAAATTTCAAAGGAATAACAATTTGATGTGAGAGCTAGATGGTTTGGCTCATGGAAAGTTTTTATAAAATTAAAAACCTTAATTTGCAGATTCCTAAATAATCATAGAACTTAACAGAGTAATAAATTTCAAAGGAATAACAATTTGATGTGAGAGCTAAATGGTTTGGCTCATGGAAAGTTTTTATAAAATTAAAAACCTTAATTTGCAGATTCCTAAATAATCATAGAACTTAATGATTTAATCTATATTTGGTTGCGCGCCATTGAGAGAACGTCCTGACTCTAACCACCAAAGGAATTGTCTGTTTTAGATCAAGCCGGCTCCCACGAATTTGTCCCGCAGGTGAAAATGAAACTTTCCAAGAGGTCACCCATCCTAGGATTTCTATCAAACGAGCACATTTAATCCTAGAGTTCTTCCAACTCTCCAGCCATTCTACCAAAAGGCGCCTCTGATGATTAGTTACCCCCTTTTCAATATATGATCTGATTCATTCCTGTGTCCTGCATTCCACTACCCTAGCTAGCTTGCCATCCTAGAAGCTTGCTAGGAGCCATGCTCTACCCGCCCTCTTAGGATCGCTTTGCCGGGTCGGGATGTCACAAGATAATTAAATTGAGTTAAAATAGCTAATAAAACATTAAGAGAGCTTATTAGCAATTTTAGGATTATTTCTCCTTCTTAAATAATTAAAATTGATTATCAAACTAACAAGATAAACTGAATAGAATTAAGTAAAGTCAAAATCCTTAGTATCTTTTAAACCTTGATTCTTTTCAATAATCTATTACTTGATCTCATCCCATTTGTTTTACTTTAATTCTTTTATTTTCAAATACATTCTTTTTATTATCATTTAAATAATAATAGAATAACACAATTTTGGTGTTTGGTATACAATCTTCGTGGATTGATACTCTACCCACTCTTTATTACTTATTTACGATTTCGTGCACTTGCGAAAAAGTTTGTCAAGTTTTTGGAGTTGTTGCTAGGAATTAGTGTTACTAATATCAATATTAATTAACCTGTTATTAATTTAGATATTTTTTTATTTTGTTTGTTAATTGAAATATTTGTTTATATTATTTGTATTTTTTTTTTGCTTTGATTGATTTTTATTATTTTCTTACGAAATATTTTGAGATGTTTAATCAACAAGTAGTCGCAAGTTTTAGTCAACAACATTCGGAGCCATTTTATGCTGCTTGAGCAAGATTTAATGAATTGTTGGAGAGATTTCCTTATCATAATTTTACAAATAAATATTTCACTTACATATTTTATTTTGTATTAGATAAAGAAACAAGAACTTGGGTAGATAATAGATTTTTGGCAACCGGTATTCACCTTCCTGAAAGTAGTTATAAAGATGTATTTCACATATTAAATGATATGAGGGATCTTGACTATTGTTGGCATTGGGATCCTTCATTGCATGATTGGAGTCACCAATACCCTCCAAATTTTGAGGATGAAGAGAAAAATAAGAATCAAATGAGCATTTGATTACTGCCCTTACTAAATCTCATATGAAATTGATGAATGAAGCTCGTGAGAGTTTTAAGATCCAACAAGAGACAATGAAGAATTTGAAAGTATAAACAGCGCAATTGGCAATAATGTTAGCTAATAAACTTAAAAATGAGGAGTGCAAGTTAGATTATGAGGAAACTTCATGGAAAATTGCTCCTTTAGAAGAAGTAAAGCCTACATGTGAAGAATGCAACTCCTTTGAAGACGGATTAAATCTCACTTATTTGTTTTCAAACAGTATTATTAATGACCATGAAGAAAGTGACGTACAATTGGAAGGAGAATTCTGAGAAATTTTAAACGAAGACAAGGAAAAGGCAACACTGATAGATGAGGAGATAATCGAGACTATTGATTTGAGCTCGTCAATGGTTTTATTACATACACCACCAAAAGATCCTTTCTTTCCACTATTGCCACCACCAATAAATTGTGTTCTCCATTATCTAAAACAATTATTTCCCCAAGTTCATTATTGGAAGCCAAGTGTGGTTGACAATATACAAGTATAAATTTTTCTAATCTAGTCAATCTTGAGGGCATTTTCAACCAAGACCCATGTGTGATACTACTTGACACATATTATGGGCGAAAGCCGTTATTTGAAACTTCTCAAAATCGAGCTTAAAGACTTAAAAATAAAGCGCAAATGAGAGAACCCAAAATTTTTTTCTTTTAGTTTATTATTTCAACTGGATGAAGGCCCGCACTTTGCACAGTTTGATTTAGTAGCTTGTAATTTATAATTTATGAATTATCCATATTTATAATATATAAATTGAATTTAGTATATTATTATCTAATATATTTTTTACAGTTTGCTTTATTAAACTACCATGTTATATTGAAATTGTCAACTCCTTTGCACAGGTCACTTCAAAACAAAGAAATAGATGTCAATCATAAAAATAAATATTATAATTTTGATAATTATTATCATCAATAATGATTATTATCATGAAAACAAATATTATAACCCATAAAATTTTCCAATTAGATCTCCATTTGATCTTTTAAACTATAAGACTACTTTCCCTTATTGCAATATTTTTGCAATTGGCTTCAAAGCTTTTTGTTCTTAGTTATAGATTCAGGCTTGAAATACTTCTCATTTACAAAGACAAAGAATAATTTAAATCTACCAAATAAAAAAGACACTTGAAGCTTTAGATCTCAAGCTCCTGCCTCCCCCTTATGTTTATGTAACACTATCATTTAGGGAATTTCACAATCATGAACTGAAAATTAATCTTGAATCTGTAATAGAAATAAAATAAATTCAAGAAAAATATCAAAATAATAATAGGCAAATTAATTTGAGACTTTTCCGTTATATCCATGGCAATAAAAATTTGAATTAAAAAAACATTGTAGGAAAACAAAAGTAGACACATCTGCTTAGAGATATAACAACTGATCATTAACTTCCATCATAATCTCTAGATTTGAGCTTTTCTCTTTATTAATGAAATTGTAATGAACACAAAAGTTAAGATAAGAATAAGTGTAAAAGCAGAAAGCAACTGAAAGAGCATGCATGTCAACTTAAATCTAATTAGAAAGACAATTCTCAAGTTAATTTGATGAATTATATAATTGCAAATAGCAAAAAGCAATAAGAAGAGCATGTATCTGAATTTAAATCTAAGTTGAAAGCCATGTTTGAAGTTAATAATGTATACATATTGACAAAAAATATTGGTGTGTCAAAGTTTAAATGCTATGAAGAAAAAAGGCATTTCAGACTTGAGGTTGTAGTGATATAAAAAATTTTCAAATAAATTAATTCTATTCATCACAGCCATAAGTCTAATGATATAATATAACACCCTTGACGATGAACAACGATTGATACTATGTAAAGCCTAACTGTAGAATTGAAATTTGAAGCTGAAAACAAATTAAGGTCATGTTATAAATTCTATCCCATTATTCATATAAAAAAGGGTACTAATAGCAGCAGATTACATAAAGATCATTCAAGTCATAAGCCTAGAAAAATAACTGAGCAACAATTAACATAGCCACTAACATTAAGCTTATAAATATATTCCCTAATTAACTTCTCCTACATATGTAGTTACCTTGATGAGAATGGTAATTTGCTAGAAAAATTAGCAACTGGAAGTTAAGGAGAAAAGCACTTATTGCTCTATTGGTCAAAGTATTAGCGTTGAAAGGAGCCACTTTGATAACTCAATGAAGGTGGATTCCATATAAAACTCAAAAATTTCAAAAAAATACTTTCATGTACTTTGAAACAATTTAAGAATAAAGTTCTTTGGTTGGTTTCTAAGAAATATATCTTATTTATATTAATAAAATAGAAAATAAAAGAAATACTTTTTTTTCAAGCTTATTGGTACTAAAAATCTGCAATTTTTTTTTCTAATATTGCTTTGATAACAAACCTTCTTGTGTACATTGAAGTTGCTAAAAAACTTTTTGAATGAAATAGTTTCCTATTAAAATATAAAATGTCAATATAAATAATAAATCAAAGTGGGTAATTATTCTCATTCATTTGAAATAATTTTAAATTTAATCAAAAAGATGCTGAAATTATAACTTGAATCATTAGATGATTAGATGAACCACCACCTCAAAACAACCATAATATCAACAAATCAAGATGCAAAATAATTAGAGCCAAAAATGAGAAATTTAAAATAATTCTATAAAATGATCTTCTATGAAGATGTTACTTGGTTTTATATCCCAATGGATTGTGCTAGGCTTGACAACATTATGCAAGTGTGCTATTCCTACAAATATTTTGCAGCAAATACATCAATGTTAGTTATTTATATGAATTAATTTTTGAGAGATTATTATCGCATATGAAAAGTGTATACCTCTTGTTGCTCCAAAAGTTTCATTTACTCTTTGCCTCCAAGTAATCCTTCCTATATAGTAATCATCCAAAATGAGAATCAAACATTGCATACTTGTTTCTCTTTCTTATTTTACAAGTTCAATATATTCAACCCATTGAGCTATAAATAGGAGCTTACCTATATTCTTTTTATCAACTTCATTTGATACCCTTCGATGAATCAAATAATATATCTAATTGCAAAAATTCTACAATCTGTATTCTACAATCAAAAAGAAAAATAAATTTAACATTTATAATATATATATATATATATATATATATATATATATATTCTACATGGTTCAATATCCATTAACTAAGTCCTTATAAACAAATAAAAATAATATTGACTTAAAAGGAAAAAAATAAAGATGATTCACTTACAACATTTGCAGGCTATAAAATAACCTCTTATAGCAGTATTCAAGAAAATAAACCTAAAACAGTAAGTCTAAATTCACAAAATCTCACTCAATCAAAGAAAAAAGAAAATGTAAAGACATACATATATATATATATATATATATATATATATATATATATATATATATATAATATAAAAGTTGATTCAATGACACCATAATTTATTTAGGAATAAAAAAGACAGAAAAAATATGCCAAAATATGGGAATTTAATCGACTATCGGTTCACATTCATGGTCAGGGCAAGAGGAATAGTTTCTATCTCTGTCTCAATCTCTCTGGGTTTCATTGGCGGTCCTTATTGCAATGATCGACCCGTTAAATCTTCGTTCCAATAGAGGCGATGACTTCTACCTTTTTCTTCATTATAATAGAGTAGAGGAATGAACATAGCAACATTCATTAAAGAAATGGATGAAAATACAAAGTATATACATATTTTTAATAGAAATATTATTAAATCTTAGATAAATGAAGAAAATCTTAAACGTACATAGATGGAGGCCGAGAAAAAACCCTAACTTATCGAAAACAGGATCACTTTGCTTAGTATTATGATCAAAGAACACTGTTAGGTCACAGAGTAAGAGAAAATTTATAAAAAGAGGAAAAAGAAAATACTGAAATGAGAGAGTGCCAACTCAGTTTTATCAAGATATTTTTTATTTCAGGAGTATATATATATATATATATATATATATATAGATATCTTTTTATTTATTTAAAAAATTTTAAAAATTAATTTAGTTTTTAGTTTTTGTTTTTAATGAACCCAGCTTACCCAATTTTGCATGTGGAGCGAACTAAATCCAAAGTTGCACAACATTACACAATTTAGGTGTGTAATGTTGTTTTTTGCCATTTTCAGGATTTAGCCATTGGAACCATACCCTTCGTTCTCTTATTTTATTTTTGCACACATTAGGGACAATGTGCCAAATTAAGTTTGGGGAAGGAAAATTTTAGTTACAATTTTAATTTTTTTTATTTTGTTTGTTTTTATTAGCTTAATATGGTTGTAATAATTATAAACAGGTTTGAAAATTATCATAATTTATTAACTTGTGTTGAATTTAGTTGTTGTTCGAAACTAGTTGCTTTTGAACTTAAATTTTAATTTTTGACTTAACATGATTCTTTGGTTCAACCATTCATTTTTAAGGTCATAAACACTAATTTTTGTAATTATTATGGTATATAGGTATATTTTAGTCAATATTTATTTAACATTGACATTCCTAGAATAAATTAGGATTCTCTTTGAGACAAAATTTTAAATGCTTATATTTAGAAAGAGATGATTTAGATATTTTTTATTAAACTTCATATTTAGCCTAGGTAACGCTAAGTTAAATTATGACATTTGCAATCAATTTAAAGTCAATATTTAATATTCTATTGTTATACCCTTTATTTAACTTACCCATTAAACCAAGTTCAAATCCTTACCATAAGTACAAAAATGTATAGTTGCGAGATTTAGCTACATTAAAACATAAAAAAAAAGAACAAAAAGGAGAGTCAATTCATTGATGCTAGCAATTAGAGAAAAAGAAAAAGATCACCCCATAAAATAAAAAGTAATCAAAATTTAAGTTTGGAAAATTAAGCAAGAAAGTTATTATCAAAGTATTAATATTAAGAAGAAGAGTCCGTGCCGAAATATCTCTAATATTTTGCTAATAAAATACTCCAAAAAAATGTCTCCTTATAAAAAAATTTTTTTGATATAATTAAAATCTTCATATTACGCATTCCTTGTGCTTTTTGTTTGCCTTTTATCCTTTTTATTTGTTAATTTAAATTTATACCCCTAAAAATTCATTACAACCTTAATAAAAGATCTTTTGATCTTTTTAATTGTGCTCCATTTAAATTATGGAGAAAAAATGACTAATTTTACCTATGAAAATGTTGAACTTATATTGTTAAACATCTTATTTAAAACTATTAAACATCTTATTTAAAAGTTAATAATTTTTGTGAAAATTCATATTCTATTTATCATAACTTGAACAATTATTAGTATTGAAGATCTTGTTAACATATATTTAAATTAAAGAATGTGTTTTGTTGAGAATTGAAAATAATTACTATATGAAACACTTGACTTATTGTCACGACCCGTTTCCATGGGCTGGACCGGCACTAGGACCTAGGTAAGCTTAAGGCCTCCGAGGCCCGTAGTAAGCCTAATCTCTAATTTCAACACCACAATTATATGAAAATATTCTACAAGTTGGCCCATTATATTTTTAGTGATTCAAACTATCACAAGGCCTTACTTCATTCAACTCAATCATTCCCATAAAATTTTACATACACTTAACATTATTATTACAATCATAAATCTTAACATAACTGTGGATTTTCTACT
>CANUEX010020648.1:0-13611 GCA_948099535.1 Jatropha multifida
GCCTGCGCCGCCGTGCACGGTGGCCGGAAAATCGAACTTGCCCAGAAATTTGCAAAATTAACATCAAAACACTCAGATTTTCATGAACTCTTCAATTCGCAACTCAATTTTATCATCTAGTGTCTAATTTTATCAATTACCTAAATTTATTCAATTATAACCCTAAACTCCAAATCCTCAAATCTTCAAAAATTACTGGATTTTAATGCAATAGAATCAATCTATAGCAATAGGGGAAGGATTTCGAGCTCACCTTGTTGTCCAAGCTCGCCGGAAATGACAGAAAACCGCCTGAGATCGAAGGAGAGCTGCTGTCAAAGAGACAGCAGCGTCGCGCGAAGAAGAAGAAGAAGAAGAAGAAGAAGAAGAAGAAGGAGGAGGAGGAGGAGCTGACCTTCACCGTCAGTTCATGCTTGGAGGTCGCCTGGAGGGAAGGTGGTGATGGTGGCTGTCATTCGTGGGCAAGGAACGGGAGAAGAAGGGAGGGAGAGGTGAACGGGAGAGAGGGAGAGGAAGGAGAGAGGAATTTTTTTTTTTTTTTTTCGTTTATTTATTTATTTATTAATTTATTTAATTATTGTTTTATTATTATTTATTTTAATTAAATGATTTTGGTTCGATTTGAATTGGTTTGGTCGAACCCAATGATTTAGCCTATTTTCATTTGATTTAAGGGTTTTTTCGACTGAATTAGACTATTTAAATTCGGTTTTCGATTCGGTTCGCGGCATAAAATATTATTTTTGGCCAATTCTCATTGGTGAAAATTTACAATTAAATTTTAAATAAAAATTTTTTTAAAAATAAATTAATGGGTTATCTCAATACGATAATAACACAATATAATTTCATTAAGAATATATATATATATCGATAATAATATATCAATAAAATTATGATGATATGATAATACATATCATGCACTATTTATTATTACTTACAGTGATAGTAGGATATCCAATTCCTAATTCTTGATTCTGGTTTGGAGGAGCAGTGGATGAACTCGGACAATTTAAGAATTTAAGAATATAAGAGTATAAGAAAAAAATTCATCAAACAATTGGCCAAAGAGAAACAAAGAAAAAACTAATCCAATTAATTATATCTTAACTAACTATCAAAATTAAACTAGACTCTGCACCAAGCACTTGTTAAATATCAATAATTTAAAATATCCTATAATAACCTTCAAAATAACCTAAATTTACCACCATTATAATTCAATCAATAATATTCTAATTTCAGATAAATATTATCCTTCCATTGATAAAATTTCAATTTTTACTTAATTTATTTACAGTCTCTAAACATTCAATAACTATATAATTTATTTGCCTTAATTGATCCTTAATAATCACAAAAATATATTTCTATATTTAATAACTTAATTCCTTAATTCTAATAACCTCAAAAATATATTCATATTCCTACTTGTGGATTAACAACAACAAACAATAATTTTCTTAATAGCATAATCCAATCTTATTTATTGTCTAATTTCAATCTATTAATCCAAACCAAAATACATCAACAATTCCACCATTTATATTCAAAAAAAAATACAATCGCACCATTTTATTCACAACATATATTTAATCAATTCTATCAAAAATACACTTTTTATTTACCTTATAATAATTACTGTGAAATTCCCCAATTATATTTATTTAACAACCTAAATTGCTTTTATTAATTAAACTCTTTCTACCAAAACTAATATTCACTCCTTTATATTTTAATTAACTAAGAATCCTATAATTTAATTATTTTGCTGCTATTTATTTCTAATCAAAATTTACTGTAATTCCACCAACTCTATTTTATAACCATCTATTCTTATTGTATTCAACTTTAATAATAACTCATTCTCCTAAATAATCCTAATTAACTAAGGTCCACTAATCTAATCCTAATTAACTAAAATCTATTAATTTTAATCCCTTATTAATCTAAATCAGCTTAATGCATTTCATTCAACTAAAATTCAGTATTTTAGTATTAAGCCTTATCTACCATTTATACATATACATACAGTATTTATTCCTAAAAAGATAACTTAATTCCACAAATTACTAATTAATCATTTATTCTAATATTTACCATCTTAATAAAATTAATTTTCAACCTTTACAATCCAACCAATTAAGTCCCTTAATTTTTATTTTAAAATTATTTTATTTTTAATCCATAATTCATCTTTAATTAATCCAATCCTCAATTAAATTTAATACTAACCACAATCAATCCATCAATAATTAAAATCCTAAATCCATTTATTTTTATCAAACACAAAATTAATTAAAATCCTATAATTAATCTTTAACTTCTAACAATTCCTTACTTAAATCAATCACCATACCAAACACATATTACCCAATATCAAACTTAATAAATCAATCAACCACACAACTAATAAAATTAGCCAACTAAAAATACTAAAATCACTAAATTAACCATCCATAAAAATAATAAGAACAACCATTAAAATACGAAAATCAACCAATAATTTTTTGTGAATAAATAAAATTAGTACCCCAAATTAAATCACAGTCCAAAAATTATAGATCGAAGACGATCGGGCTTGGATCGTGACTGAGATCGATCGAGTAGCTACGATCTAGATTGGATTGCACAAATAGGAATTGAGAACATTATTGCACTTGCCTGGTTGCCGCATTCTGGCATTACGGGTCGGAGACAGTGGTGGTGTTGACCGGCAATGGACATTGAGTTGCTATTTGCAGTGACTAGTGGCTGAGGCATCGAGCAATGTTGGCCGGCATAGTTGAGTCTCGCTAGGTTCAAGCAGAGCGAACAACAGCTGGTGGCGATGCAAAGTTTCTGCATTTGTTGAGACTTGATCATGCGGAGGAGTTGCTGGAGCTGGATGGGGCACTATGCTACGAGTGGTGGTTCGGCATGCGCAGAGAGATAGAGACAAAGAGATCATAAGGTAGAAGGAAGAAAGAGAGAAAACAAGAGCAAAGAGAGAGGGAGGGTGAGGGTGGCATGGAGAGGAGGAGGAGGAAAGAGACAAAAAAAATAATAGAGTTAGGGTTTCTGCAAGCCTCTCGGTCATTCTCGTTAGATTCTAATCAATTTGGCCCAATTCAATAAATTATTTTGATTTTTAACTAATTTTAGACAAATCAATATCATTAAGGGTCTGATTAAGTGTTACGTGGAGTAAATTTACTAGTTAAAATTTTATAATTAAAATTTAAATGAATAATTTTTTAAATTGAAATTTTCGGGTATTTCAAGAAGTTGCCTTTGGCCGGTCAGATTGGCCACCTCACCACATTTCTGAGGGATGGGAGAAACTGCATGATAATTGGTTTTTGGCTTGTTGTATCTAGAGGAAGAAGCTTGATTTTCTTTGATTTGGCCTCACTGCATCAGGTCCTCTACTTTGGTAGCTGTAGCAATGAGAACCCTGAAGCCTGAAAGGTACTGAGTCCACAAATGATTCTGGTAAGAGGGGAGCAAATTTTTTACTGTGATGTCAATCCATTCTTGCTCTAAGGGGCAATTAAGCATTTGGGCAACCTTAACTCTCCACTTTGTAAGGAACAAGGAGAGGGATTCTTGGGGCCCCTGTTTAATGGTCTCCAAGTCAATTCTGGTAATGTAAACCTCCACTTTGTAATGGTACAACTGGTTAAAAGCATTACAAATCTCATCCCACGTTTTCTTCTTAGCATTATTCATGGTAATAAACCAGCGGAGAGCGGCGCCAGTGAGAGACTATTAGAATAACTGCGTGAGGAGCTCATTGCCTACACCAAGGGGAGTGAGGGCAACCACATACATCTTGAGATGAGTCTTGGGGCATGTGGTGCCATCCAATTTTTCCATGGAAGGCATCTTGAATTTCCCAGGCTGCCTAGCCTTTGGGAAGTGTAACACCTGCCGCCTAATCCCAGAGAACCAGACGGCGAGGGCCACGTTCGGTGCTGGAGCACCGCCATATACTATTACTACTCTAGATCACACATTAGAAATGGTTAGATTTTCATAAGGATGCAAGTAATTAAAAATTTAAAAATAGAGTTTAAGGAAATTCCTACGAAAATTTCGCAAGAGTTTCCCCTAAAAATTAACTTGCCACACAAAGAAAATATACAAACTTCCAATACAATTTTCTCCAAACCCCAAACTCCAATTCAACTCAAATCATAAGCAAGCACTTCCAAAATATACGATCAAATCCTCTCATTATATTAGTAACCATTCAAGATAACTAAATATATGATTATTCATACACCATACAAATAATCGAATAATAATACTTAATCGGCCACCGATTTCATTTAAAATTTATTTGAATACTTATAACCTCAATATTATTCACAATGAGTCTATACATGCCATAATTTACATTACATACATATCCTACCCAAGGGAAGAAAAACTACACTTCTATTCTTATGCTATCTCTCTGGTCTTTGCATAGCACCCACAGCTCACAACCTGCGCATCATAAAAATCAACGCGCTGAGTGGAAGACTCAGTGGTCCTAAATAATCAATAATGAAAATAATAAAAAAAGACAAATAATCATTCCTGAAAATGCTTCTAAATGCTCAAATTAAATATAGAATAAATATCAAATCACATTAATTAAATTTGAACACTATGAAAACCATAAAAAGATTATAACACACATGAGTCCTCTTGTTTTCTTATAATATATTAAAATTCTATTTTTAGTTAAGGTTCGTACCAACATAAAGAATGTAAGCAGATTCGATCGTGGCCTATGAAAGCGCCACCCCCATCACATAATCATGGCCTGTGGAAGCGCCACCCCCCATCTCATAATAAGTGTGTCCGCTTATTTATAAGGGCTGATAACCCTAGCATATGATCATAGCTCCACCAAATAAAACGAGCTGATAACCCGAGCATGCTCACATAAAACGAGCTTATAATTAGCACTTACCATTTCAAAATCACTTAGTTACAACTTACAATGCACTTCAAAACCCTTTATGTTTAAAACCAAAATCACACTTTCTTAATTTCACATAATCATTGCTTAAAAACACTTAAAGATCAACATTAAAAAGGCCAAAATCATGCCTTACCTACTACGGTAGGTTCGGCCTCATTATGAAAACCAAGGAGAAAAAGCTTTCTCCATCAAAAGTCTTAATTACCAACACAAAAATATTACTCAAACTCATTAAACTCATTACTTAAAAACACTTAATCATAAAAACCAATTTACCATTTCAAACCTTCTTTAAGTCATGAAATATACCTAAACATTAAAATTCAATTTGAATCTTTAAACCACCACCAAATTACTTATTAATAAACTCATTTAAATCAAATCAAGCTTGAAAATCAAAGAAATCAAGATGTCCTTCATCACAGGGGGGAAAGGTTTTTTTTCCAAATTCTTTTCATAAATCATAAGAAAACACATTAAAAAACTCATTCAAGATCAAATTTAGCATAAAAATCAAAGGGCACAAGGTACCCTTCACCTTGAGTGGTTCGGCCACTCCTAGTTGGAGTGGAAAGGGATGATTCCCTTCCCTTCCAAGCATTCTACCATGCTTAAAAATCGTAGGAAAACACATTAAAACAACTAAAATCTCATCCCCAACACATTTCACACACATTCACAAAAATTCATCAAAAACCTAGAAATGGAAAATTTGAGAAATTGAATGGGGAAATGAGATAGTAGAGCACTAACCTCTTGATTGAGCTTGAATAAGCTTAGAGAACACTAATCCTTAGCCTTCTCTTTGCCTTTGGTGGAGGGTTCACCAATCTCTTCAAAGTTGGGAAAGAGCTCATTAAAATAAAAAATTAATGCTAGAAAAGAAAAGAGCATGGCTTAATGCATGAATTCCATGGCTAATCCTATAATTATACTTAATAAATCACAAAACCCAAAAGTTACAACTTACCTCCTTTAATGGAAACTCCAAAACCAAAGCTTAAGAACTTCAAATTCAACCTTCTACTACTTAATTCTCAAGGTTTAATCAAAATCCTATGATTTAATTAGGTGGTTTAGTGGTATTTGGAGGTAGGAAGATGAAAGAAAATGGAGAAAGAAGGAAGAAGAAGATGGTGTGGAGGAAGAAGAAGGGAGGGGAGAGAAAGTGTTGGTGATTTAAGTGGCAAAGTCAAACTTTGCTTCTCATTTTATGCTAAATCAATGGCTAAGATCAAGTCTTAGGTAATCTCATCCAATGGCTCCAAATATTCCTCAAGTAATTCATTTCTAAATATTATTTAACTCCACATATTAATTAAATTAACTTCTCAAAAATAATTCACCATTTATTCCTTAATATACCACAATAAAAATAATATTTGTTAGTTGTCGCAAATCTCCAAAAATATTCATAAAATATTCTCTATCCACCTAAATCATGAAAACATGCTCCAAAAATATTAATTAACATACTAGACACATGTAGTAATTTTTTCGGACCAAAATAATACCAAGTCCCGGAACAGTGGTACAATTCACAGACCAGTAAATCACTATTTATGACACTGAAAAACTAGATTGTTACAGTTCTCCCCCCTTAAAATAAATTCATCCCCGAATTTACCTGATATGAATAACTGCGGATGCTGCTGTTGCATATCCTCCTCTCTCTCTCTCATGTAGCTTCCTCTGTCTTATAGTTCCTCCATAGGACCTTTACTAGAGGTATCCTTTTATTCCTCAATTCCTTAACCTCTTTAGCAAGTATCCTTATGGGTTCTTCCCCATACGTCAAATCTAGCTCAATGGCGAAAGACTCAGCTAATATCACATGCGAAGGGTCCGATCTATATCTCCACAACATGGATACATGAAAAACATTATGTATCTGATCCATGTCTAGTGGTAATGCTAGTCTATAGGCCAATGGTGGTACTATTCACAGACTGGTAAATCACTATTTACTACACCGAAAAACTAAACTGTTACAAGAAGACTAGGAGAGAGTCTACATTAATAAGGTCTTCATACTTCTTGATGCTCTTAAGGAAATTTTCATAGGAGTTATTTTGTTTAGTCAACATTGTTCGGAAGCGGGTTTCCTATTCTTGAAGAATTTCTTCCATTAATGCTCTAAAATGAGTGGGCAAAGCCATCATCATTATTATTCTCTGGTAGAAGCAAACAATCGACTAGCATTAGTACACAGCTGCTGTAGAGGTTCTCATAAGCACACACTACTAGGGTTCGGTGACTTAGGTCAGTGTTTGACATTTTGTGTAGGCGAAAGTGCTTAAGTCAAGTTTGAGACTTTTGGTACTCTAAGGCACTCAGGCCGAGTTTGAGGCTTTTTGGATTAGAGGAAGCAATGCAAGAGCAAAAATTTGATGGCACGATTCGGGTATAGCCCCAAGTTTAAGGAATGGAGGTGCTCAAGTCAGGTTTTAAGGCTTTGGATAATTTGAGGTGCTCAAGTCAGGTTTGAGGCTTTGGATAGGAGGAAGCAATGCACAATCTAAGATTTGATAGCATGACTCGGGCATTGCCCCTAGTTTAGGGAATAGAGGCGCTCAGATTGGGTTTGAGGCTTTTGTATAATCTGAAGTGCTCAGGTCAAGTTTTGACGCTTTAGGGTAATCTAAGGTGCTCAAATCAAGTTTGAGGCTTTGGTAAGATAAGAGTGCTCATGTCAAGTTTGAGGCTTTGGTAAGATAAGAGTGCCTAGGCCAAGTTTGAGGCTTTGGATAGAAGGAAGTAATGCAAGAGCCAAGATTTGATGACATGACTCGGGCATTGCCCCCAGTTTAGGTAATGGAGATGCTTAGGTTAGGTTAGAGGCTTTTGGATAAGTTGATGTGCTTAGGTAAGGTTTGAGGCTTTGGATAATCTAAGGAGCTAAGGTCAAGTTTGAGGCTTTCATAATCGGAGGTGCTTAGGATAGGTTTAGAAAAAATATTTGAGAAAATAGGCTATCGGTACTGAGGTTCCCTGGTAATGCACCGATGTTCTTCAAAACAGTAATATTTTGGTACCCACCAATTGACCAAATCGATACCAAAGGAAAGCCTATTGTTGTTGATCTTAGGCAAATCAACACTAGTGTGTTCCTAGGGATAGCATATGGAGCCTATAAATACCTCATTTATGACCTCAAAATGGTGTCATTTTGCACTCAAAAGCCCAATTTTTTATATTTATTTAAGTACTCTGCCCAAAAATGGGGTCGTTTGTCAATTATGGCATGCAGAGATGGACCAATGGGTTCTAAAAGGCCCAAAAATTTTATTAAAGCCAATATAGTATGTCTTCTTTGGTGACTCTGAGAGGCTTGCCGATAGACTGGGCTTTTCTAGATGCATGTCTGCACTTATGGGATCTATAAGCTTATGTGTTTCAGTTTGGCACACATTATGAGGAGATGTGTCCGACATATGAGGAGTTTACAACATTATTATGCAGTGATTCTAAGAAGGCTCCTATGGCTGCATCAATTAGGACTAGGTTCTTTAAGAGTTTTATGGGGATGTTGGGCCTGTCTGCAACAAAGGCTCAGGAATTTATGGTAAATGATCGGGTTGATCTAGCCAACCCTATTGAGCAGTATCTAAATCCACTAAACTTTGTGGACTTAGAGCGTTAGAGATTCAGGACCTGAGCTCTAGTCTTTTACTTAGTGAGCACTTGCATATTGATTGGGTCAGTTGGCTGGGATGACTTTAGAGTGGCTGAGTCAACCCTTCAGATGGAGTGAGAAGCAGAGATAGCCAGCATGGCTTTAATGGAGACCCTTTGAGCATTGAACTAGCATATAGAGCAAATGGGATTTGGTCAACTAGCACGATCCTGCTTTGGATAAGCATTCTCAAACTAGCTTGTTTTTGACTTTGATTAGGGTGCTTTTTGTAAAAAGGCTTAGGTTCTGGATAATCATATTATTTGAGAAGTTGCATATGAATGCTTATTAAGATTCAAATAATAAAGGGGGGAGAATATGGTCGTACATGCTTTCAAGGAAAGGTTTGAGTGTTCAAGTCAGGATATGGCCAAATCTATATGGCGAGGGAATATTTGCACCTGAGTGCCTGTTTCATGTGTATTTTAGTGCAATGTCTGGTCTTGCAGGTCTAGTTGAGAGATTATCTTAGGGTAGTAGAGCCACCACGACATCATCCATACGAGCCATCACAGCACCAATCCAGACGGGTCGTGGTGAGCTTGGGTCAAAGGATGAGTGGCTATAGTGATTGTTAGCACTGAGGCCGGATCAGATCCTATGAAGATGTGACTACTATGAGATTAGGAGGTTTCTGGATCGTCCAACTAGATTCTAGATGGCTTATCTACTCGATATGGATAGCATCAAATGTTATCCTAGTTCTAGGCTAATGAGACAGATGGAGCATGTTTAGGGGTTGCCACTAGCTAGAGCTCTTTTTCGAGATATACTAATTTCTCTTAAGGTGACTGTGGCCATACTGGGTGGTTGCTATAGAGGGGCTCATGTGGTAGAGGTTGAGGCTTCTGGGGGTAGGACTACTGCTTATGAAGCTTGGTGGATGGCTGAGCATAGTAAGCGAGAGAGAGAGCATAGAGCGACTCTAACTCGAGGGATTAACACTAGACTCCAGGCAACTACTAAGACGACCCTAGACTCTACCCAACAGGCTGACCAAGAGGATTCTGATGTCTTTAGGGACATTCCTTCCAAGTAGCACAAACGGTTTGCCTAGTCCTACGGTGCATGCCAACCTTATCTTGATAGGGTAGGATTTTCATTCTTTTGATTTTGACTCGGCTCACATTTTTTTAAGGGGTTTGAGATAGGACACTAGCCAATGATGTAGAGGGTTCAATTAACATTTTTTGACTTTTAACACTCTGGATAGTGGACACAAATAGATAGTTGACACACAGATAGATAATAGGGATAGATGTCAGAGGTAGATGCTTAGCTGATAAGGCTATTGTGATTTTCTCTTTACATACTTGTATTGATTTGGGATATGTAAAAAGGGAATTATGTTTATACTTTTGGAAAGGAAATATAGTTTTATCCTTTACGAGATGCTGCTTTCGAGCCTTAATTTTTGCTTAAGTCACCTTACGGATTTTCAACTTAGCAAGCTGCCCTAATTTTTGTCTAAGCCGCCCTTTTGGGTTTTCGACTTAGCAGGCCAACACTGATTATGCCTAAGCCACCAGCCCTTGTAGGTTGTCAACTTGTCTTACTGATTAATTTCTTAT
The DNA here is from genome assembly GCA_948099535.1 of Jatropha multifida. Taxonomy (NCBI): domain Eukaryota; kingdom Viridiplantae; phylum Streptophyta; class Magnoliopsida; order Malpighiales; family Euphorbiaceae; genus Jatropha; species Jatropha multifida. Next base: position 10,205 of record CANUEX010020648.1, read on the forward strand.
TTCGATTTTTGATTGATTTTTTTATTAATTGGCATACAAAATCTAAAATTTTCATAAGAAGAGGAGCAACATTGTGTTTTTATTATTGTTGTGACCACACCCACAAGCTGGGTTGCCTATGTGTCCCATACTTTTGGAACATATTTCCGAGATTCAGATCACCACAGTGCTTTTTTACAGTGACATAAAAGGGGCAATAATTCTAGTGTTAATGCTTGAATGCATTCACACAAAGTACCTTTTGAGTTGGTCTGAATTGGATGGATAAGCGAATTCATTACCATATATGTCAGAAAAGATGACATCGCCTCCAGAGAGAATCTTCTTTAATATGTAGGGGCCTACCGATTTTGGCCTGAATTTACCCCGAGGGTCCTGTACAGGAGCTCCGATCTCCTTGATCACAAGACAACCTTCTTCGAGTTTTTGATCTTAAATCCTTTTATTGAAGTCCTTGGCTATTCTCTATTGGTAGCTTTGAACTTGATCAAGAGCTTCTATCCTTTTCTCATTAATATCATATAGCTAGTTGTGATAATTCTAGGCCCACTCTTCTTTGGGCAGTTGAATTTCTTTTGTGACCTTGGCTAATTTGACCTTAACTTCAACAGGGAGGATTGCTTCCATCCCATAAACTAATGAGTACGATGTTGCTCCGATTGACATTTTGATGAAGGATCTATATCCCCATAAGGCAAAAGGCAGATGTTCATGCCTATTTTTGTGATTATGAATCATTTTCTAGAGGATATTCTTGATGGACTTGTTGGCTTCTTCGACTGCTCCATTGGTCTAGGGCCGGTACTGTGAAGAGCAGTGGTGCTAAATCTTGTACTTCATCATGATAACGGAGACCTCTTTTTGAAAGTGAGACCTATTATCTATTATGACCTTAAAAAGGATTTCATATCTGCATATGATGTTTGTCATAATGAATTAAGCAACTTTTCTAGAGTTCAAGACATGATAGAAAGCAGCTTCTATCCATTTGGTAAAGTAGTCAATGGCTACCAAGATGTATTCATACTAGTTGGAAGACTTAAGGGTGATTCTACCAATCACACCAATTCCCCAAGTTGTGAAGGGCCAAGGCATAATAACAGGTTAAGAGCTATTAGGGGCATCTTCTCGAGTTTAGCATAAATCTCGCATTTGTGATATTTTTTAGCAAACTTTGCATAGTTTGATCACATGGTCAGACAATGATAACCTGGATTGGTAATCTTATAGGCTAGGTCCATTCCATTCATATGGGGGCCTTCTTCTCCGCCATGTACCCATTCTATTATTTGCTAAGCTTCTTCTTCAGTTACACACCTGAGATGTGCCTAGATCCATGTTTGCTTATACAAAACACCATCCTTGTAGAAATACCCCTTTGATAACTCTCAAAGAGTCCTCTTGTCAAATTTAGAGGCACCTTCAAGGTATTCCTCTTTTTCTAACCAAGTCTGAATGTCCCAGAACCGTGGTTTGCCATTGGCAAGCTAAAGAATGCAATAATAGGCTAACTATTGATGAATTTGAATATTCAAAGGTTTTATAACCATGTCAAGACTGGCATTAACCATGGAGGCAAGAGTAGCCAATGCATCGATAAACTAATTCTTGGCCCAAGGTAGGTAGTGAAATGACAATTCTTTAAATTGCTGAGCTAACTGATGAGACGTTTAAGGTAAGGAACCAAATACTACTCTTTAATCTTCCATTTCTTCAATGCTTGTGAGACTATTAGGATGGAGTCCCATAAACTATCAGTGCTTGATCTAAATACTCAATGCTACTTCGAGTCTAGTGATACATGCTCTATACTTTGCTTCATTATTAGTGACCTGAAATGCCAACTTAATACTAAAAGGCAACCGCTCGCCGCCCAAAGTTATTATAGTTGGCAGCCCTGCAAAATACATCTTTTACTAGTCTATTTGGATCGGGAGGATGTCTTCATCTAAAAATCTAACATCTACTACTTTGCCATCTCCAAGGGACCGTCTTTTAGGCTAAGTTATTGCTATCACACTACCTTTGATTTCCTTCTTTGCAACAAAACTCAGATCAAATGCTGCAAAGATGGCGGCCCACTTTGCCATCTTACTGTTCAAAACTAGCCTCTTTATAAGGAGTTTCGAGGGGACTCTAATCAGCGATGACATGAGTGGCGTAGGAGCAAAGGTAATGCTAAAGTTTAGTGCATACCCACACTAGAGTTAGGCATAGTTATTCAAACTTGCTATATTTCAATTTTGTTGCTAGCACGTGCTTACTCAGATAGTAAATGACATTCTTCTTATGAGAATCTAGCACTTCTTGCGCTAACATGGTCCCTATGGCTTCATTAGTTACTGAAAAATAGAGGAGAAATGGCTTTCCAGACCTTAGAGGCTAAAGAACTGTAGGGTTGAGCAAATATGCTTTGATCTGTTCAAAGCCTTTCTAGCACTGGTTATCCCAAATCTTTAGGGTGTCCTTTCTTAACTTATCAAAATTGGTCCATAGATGTCTGCTAACTGCAAAACAAATCTATTGATGTATTGAAGGCGACCAAAGAATCACTGAATCTCTTTTTCTATCTTAGAAGGTTGCATCTCTAATATGGCTGAATCTCTAAGGTGGCTTTAGATTTTGATGGATCAATCTCAATCCCTCTCTTGGACACCATGTAGCCTAGGAAGACAGATGAAGCTCCGAATAGGCATTTAGCAAGATTAAGTTTAAGGTTGTACTGGCAGAGTTTGAAGAAGAAATATTTTAGCCCAATTAAATGGCTTGGCCCGTCCCTAGTGTGGACAATCATGTCATCAATGTATTTCTATATTCTTATGCATCAGGTAAAAAAAAATCATGGTGGTCATCCTCTGATAAGTGGCATAGGCATTTGTAAGCCCAAATAGTATTTATAACAGAAGGTACCCATCCGGTGATGAACGAAGTCTTCGGCTTATCTAATGGATTGACTGGTATCTTGTAACACCCACCGCCCAATCCTGGAAAACCAGACAGCGGATGCTGCATTCGGTGCTGGAGCCTTGTCTTATGTCACTCACTAACTCTAAATCAAATATTAGAAGTGATTAGATTTTCATAAGGAGGCAAGTAATATAAAAATTTAAGAATAAAGTTTAAGGAAATTCCTAGGAAAATTTCGCAAGAGTTTCCCCTAAAAATTTACTTGCCACACAAAGAAAATTTACACACTTCCAATATCAACCTCCAAAACCTCAACTCCAAATTATTACAAAGATCACGCAGCACTTCTAAAGGGTTGCATTAATTCAATTAATTACCCACATAATATTCCACCATTTATACCAAAAATGTATAGTTCATCATTCATACCAAAAATATACATCATCATTCATACACCATACATATAATCAAATAATGTTACTTTAATATCCACCAATCTC
>CANUEX010020652.1:0-22735 GCA_948099535.1 Jatropha multifida
ATAGGAACAGTTTGAACATATTATGACAAATAAATATTTGTATGAGAAAATATTTTTATTATATGGATATGGGCTCGAGCTGCGAATAGTATGTATTACTAATGCTGGGTCAGAATTATTAACTCTGATAGTCTTGTGAAAAAAATGTCATAATATGGGTTTACTATTCCGATAGTCAAATGATAATAGGGATGGATTGTAATAGTTTAGGCTTACTACGGGCCTTGGGTGCCTTAAGCTTACCTAGGTCTTAATGCCGGTCCGGCCCACGGTTTTGGGTCGTGACACTTAGAGACCTAATATTAAACTAAGGGTAATATAATTAATTTATTTAATAATTTACTGTAATTTATATAAATTTAATGTGTTTCTTCAAGGATATAAAATTTCAAATATAATAAATATTATGGAATAAAAATAGTAATTGTTTTATATACAAAACATAAATATGGAAAAAAATAATTTTTTTCCATCAATAAAATATTATATAGATATATAAATATATCAATAAAATATTATATATATTTTTTAAATTAAATTTTTTTAACTATTTATCATTTATGTTTAATTATGTAAATTCTATTTAAAAATTTTTACTTTTTAAAAAATATATTCAATCAAATCTTACAAATATAAAAAGACATTAATAAAAATAATATACTTTTTTCTTATTTTTTATTTTTTATCTCTCCTAAATAAAAAATTATATATATTCTATTTGAAAATTATTTTAAAAAAAGTACCTCCAATCAAATCATATAAAGAAAAAATATTAATAAAAGAACATATTTTCTTTCTTTTATTATCTATATCGTACAAGAATTAAACATTTAATAAATAAAATAAAAAATATTTTTAAATGTATCATTATCGTATATATTTATTAAAAATTAAATTTAGCAAAGATAAAACTTAAATTTTTAATTATTTAATTATTTAAAATGTATTTATTTAAAAAATAATTTTATTAATTCATTAGAAAGCTTAATGAATCAGAATAACACTGTGGGTTATCAGTAAGAAATAACTCTCCACTTACTAAATTGGCGAAAATACTTGTGGTTGAAAAGATTCGAATTCAATACCTTTCAGTCCTTACGCAAGTGAGAAGATATTATTGGTTTGAAAATAATTTCATAAATATATTAATAATAAAATGTAATTTTTTGATTAATTATTATTAAAATTATTTTAAAATATTTTAAATTTCATTAAGGACATTTACGAAAATCTGATTATTTACTATTTATTCAGACTTTTATAAATAGTATAGATAGATTATAAAAATAAGTTGATAAACACATTTTAAAAAAAAATGTTATAAACACACACTTAAGGCAAGAAAAACAATCAATAATTTGGAAATCAAATTAACAAGTACATCCTCAATATTTTTTTTAAAGGATAAAAACCAATCACGTAAAGAAAATAAAAATAAAATACAATTAAGAATAAAATCTTATTGTTTGAGACTAGCGTATCAATAAAAAACTCATTAGAATATGAGTCCTGACATTAACTTGTTTTCATAGTCATCGAATGACAATGCCATTTTTATAATTAAGAATTTTCTTATAATCCTCAACAACTAAACCAAACATAGAATTATTTATAGAAGAGGAATGTAACTCATAGACGAGATGTTGACAATCTGTGAATATAATTCCCAGTCCCTGCATATGATCTTCCACCCATAAAAGAGAGGAACAAAGTGCGACAGCCTCCACTTCAGCCGGATCATCCTACAATGAAAAGATTTAAAAATGGGTCCATCCACAAATCCAAACCACGCATCAACCAATGAAATGTGGCCATGATTTGATAAACGGGACACCCTTCTCCATGCCAAGATATATGGTTCAACAAAACACCGTTCATGACAAGATTGGTCAAAGTCATGAGCAAAATGCCAATCCTGTAAAGTAGAAGAATAAGATGGATATCTCTTGATGGTTCTAAATATATTGATTTCTCGGTGACCAAATTTTTGGTGCAATAATCGAAAATTCAATAATTTTTCAAATTGAATATATATTTACTATTAGACTATGTCTTGACGAGGAGTGAAGCATTGCTATTAATTTATCGATTCTATTTTTAGTAGAAAATAATGTGATTATTTAAATAATATTTTAATTAACAAAAAATAATGTTTTAACTAAGAAAATGCTTGGCTTGGGAGTAATTTACATGAAATGGGAATAGATAATAACAATAATTTATTGCGGTTTTGTATGCGGAAAGAAAAGTTGGGGTCCAAGCATTCATGAGGTATGCGGTTTTGAATAAAAATTATTAAATGCAATCCTATGCAGTGTCTAGTAGGATTGATTAATAAATGTCACCCTTTAAGTTTTAGAGAAAAAGCACTAACTATTTGTTGAAAAGTCCTAACCAAGTAGTAATGCAAATGGGAAGCACTTTTGGGACTGCCTAACATTATTACCCCTCCATTTTAAAATATATTCTCTTATCCCGATTTATTTATATGATTTAATAAAATAAATATATTAAAAATTTAGTTAATAAATATTATTTTATCCTTAATAAAACCACTTTTATTGAGTATGAATATAAGTTGAGTTAAGAATAATCCTAACTATGAATATTTCAAAAACAAATTTTTTATATTTTTTATTATAAGATATGACCAAATCATTTAGTTTAATTTAAGACTTCGGGCGGCCGAGAGGAAGCAATAAAAAATTGTATTTTTTTTTGAGAAAGAAAAAAAGTTATAATTTAATTTGTTAAAGATATTTTGTGACATGTAATGTAATTTTTTTAGAAAATGAAAAATTCTATTTATGGAAGCACAATATACCTAATTTTTTTTTTCATATATTAAGGATATATTAAAAAAATGTAAAAATTATAGATTAATTGTATTTTTTTAAAATTTATTATGGAAGAGATAAATAAGTTGGTACATGTCCAATTCCCTACTTTTGCCTTTCATTTCAAGTATGTCCTAACTCCTAACCAATGAGATGTCCTTGTCTTTGCAGTCGGGTCGAGGCCGTGAATAATATTTAAACAAAATTTTCTATTTTCAACGCTGTAAATTTTGCTTTTCATATCACAATATTATTCTATTTCTCTGGTTAAAAAAAAAAAAAAAGTCTTTTTCTGTAAATTTAAAAATAAGAAAACAAAATAAAATAAAGAGAGAGAGAGGGGCGAGAAAGCAAGAAAATGTCCATATTAAGACTCTTTCACTTGTATTGTCTGCTGCTTTACCATGGCCAATGCTATCCACAACAATACAGTGGCTGAAACCACTAATAGAAATACTGCCAAACGCCAAAGGTTAATCGACGTCGACCACCGCCGGCGGCGGCAAGAACAATCTGATCTGATACCAGGTCTACCTGACGACGTAGCTCAGCTTTGTCTCTCTTTGGTGCATCCTTCGTTACTTTATTCTGTATGTCATTCATGGCGCCGCCTAATCTATTCTTCTACTTTCCCTCCTTTCCTTTCTCTCTATACTGTTTTATCACCAACAGAATCTAATCTTGGTTATTACAACTCTAAAAATTCTACACAATTGTTTTCCTTCGATCCTATTTCCTCCAAATGGGATCCACTCCCTCCACCACCGACGGACCCTCCTCTCCGTCTACTCCTCCACCATCCATCATTCATTTCCCGCCATATACCTGTACAATTTGTCTCTGTTTCGGGCTACCTCATCCTGTTGGCTGCCACCGCTCATAATTTTTTTCCGGCTCTCACTCGTCCTCTCATTTTCAATCCAATTACCCGATCTTGGGCTTTTGGCCCTCCCTTTGCCACACCTCGCCGGTGGTGCGCTGCTGGCAGCATAAAGAATTTCATTTACGTAGCAAGTGGAATTGGATCCCATTTCTCAAGTGAAGTGGCCAAGTCGGCAGAGAAATGGGATTTCTTACACAACAATCACAAAACTAACCATTATTTAACCAACACAAACGACAAGAGTTGTTCGTGGAAATGGGAGAAAGTGAAAGGACTTAAAGATGGAAGATTTAGTAGAGATGCCATTGATGCAATAGGATGGAGAGGAAAGCTATGTATGGTGAATGTAAAAGGTGATGTAGCAAAAGAAGGTCTAGTTTATGATACAGAGAAGGATGCATGGGAAGACATGCCGGAAGGTATGCTTAGCGGCTGGAAAGGTCCGGTGGCTGCCATGAATGAGGAGGTTATGTATGCGGTGAATGAAACAAAGGGTATATTAAGTAAATATAATCCAGAAAAAGATGATTGGCAGGAGATAATGGAGTCGGAGAGGCTAAAAGGAGCGGAACATATCACTGCCGGCGGTGGTAGAGTTTGCTTTGTTGGCAATGGTGGTGGAATTGTGGTGTTGGATGTGGTGAACTTTCCAGTGAAATTATGGATGGTGGATACGCCGCCGGGATTTGAAGCGGTAGCAGTACACATATTGCCGAGGATGAGCCGGCCGGACCTTGAATAACCGGCGCACCTTCAGGTTTTATATCCACTTAGAAATCTTGATATGGTGTTAACTGCTAACGACCGTTGGATTATTAGGAAGAAAATCAAAGACGTTGATTTTTTTTATTGATGTAATTTCGTCCAAAACATTGCGTCCGCTGCCGGCAAATGACGCAATGATGTAACGTGGGAGAGGAAGATGGTCACTGAAAAGTGAAAATGTAACTTTTTCTCAATTTTTTTATTACTTTGTCATTTCTTATACTGAAAATAAATCTGTTCATTTTCTTTACAATACCCTGTCTTTCCCGCTTTAACAATATTTCATCTATTCACAGAATTAAAAAAATAATTGAAAATGATTAATCCTTTAAAACATATAATCAAATATTTATTTTTTTCTTAAATTAAAAGCTCCACATTTAATTTGATGATAAAATATTTAATAAATATAGATAAAATTAAAAAAAAATAATCAATATATTTTTAAAATTTTAAATGAGTTTTTAAAGTGTAGCAAAATAAAATATCTATTTATTAATATTAGAGTGGATACTTTTTATTTGTTCAATAAATTATACAATAATTGTACATGCTCCAATAAAATAAATTTTTGCTGTATACTTTTATGCTTGAATTTAGTAAAAATTGAATTTGTACATATTCTAATTTGCTTTTATAGTGCAATTTCACGATAAAAGTGAATTATAATACTTTAAACTTATCGATTGGTTGCAATTATACTCTAAAAATAAATAAATATTAAAATTTTGATTAAAATAATGAAAAAAATGGACCTCATATCCAAATATTCATATAAATAAAAAAATAAATGAAATTGAACCAATTTTGAGGTGTAAAATTAATGAATTGGATATTTATTCAAATTAGGATGTAATTAGAACTAGGTTCATAATTTAAGATGCCCAGAATACAAAAGCGATTTAGAGTGAATTGCAATTATTTAAAAAGTTCGGCATAAGTTAATTTTACTATAAAACACCTAACAAATATAGGCAAAATTAGAAAAAAAATATTATTTTAAAATCCTAAATCAACCGTTAAAGTGAAATAAAATAAAATAAAATATTGATTTACCATTATTAAATAGAAGAGGGAAATAACTAATAAAATTAGAATATAGCAGCAGATCAGCATGGAAGGCTAGGAAATAATAATAATAATATAATACCAACTAAGTATAAAGTCTCTACCTTGCAGTTATTTTATTATTTTTCCAATTTTAAAGGCAAAAAGATGATAATTAATTTTAGTTGGTGGTCGGTGTCGATTTGCTTGCAGCGGCGTTTAAATGGAAGGACAGTGAAGCATCTGATTTTGTGGAATATGGGCAAGGTGTCAACTGGCTATTATTTTTATTTCTCCTATTAGTTTAATTCCATTCGGCAACTTGGCTGAAAACTTTTTCCTTTTTCATCGGTTTTTATTACAGTGTGAGTGAGGCAGAAACAAACTATGATGACTTCCAAAGTCGCCAAAAGTGCAAATTGCTTTTATTAGTTCTATTCTGCAATTTCGACTAGAAAGTAGGAAAAGTGACTTAAAGCGGTTTGATCTATGCGTATTAGATCGTAAAATCAAATCACGGAGCTAGTTCATTAAAAAGGATTTTAAGTTTGAAACTAGTAATTTATACGGGGAAAAATAAAAATTTAAAAGAATTTTTCAACTATTGAGCTAACAAAATGATAGTTTTTGAAATTCCGGTAACGAGCAAACCATTGAAATTTAATATTTTTTACGATAGAATGAGCAAAAACATAAGAGAGAATAAAAAGATTTTAAAAATTTATAATAGAACATGCGCGAGATTAGTTGCATTTAGGGCTAGAATTTGCATTTAGATCTTAATTCATGACATCATAAGTTTGAGGCTATTGCCTATAAACTCGACGAGACTGTGATCACACATACAAATGATTTGGTTGCTGAGATGTGGGCCGAGCAGGCCTAAGAGCCTTGGGCTCACTTCATACAATGGAGTGGACTAGTAGTTTCTTTTCTCTCTTATTTTCACAGGAAAAAAACAAAAAAAAGGTAAAATGAAAAAAAATCGTTAGTGGGCCGAAAGCCCAAATAACGGCCGAGTTTACTTTTCCGTGCCAATACTAGTGCTGGCCGTCAATTTCCCAAATATCCCTGACCACAACTAAATTCTCTCTGCAATTTCCTCCTTTCCGAACATTAAACTCTCTCTCTCCGTCCAAATTTAGGGTTTCGGTGCATCGTCCTTTATGTTCCCGTCAAATCCTCTCCATATCGGACCAGGATTCCTTTAAACAATCCCTTTCCGAATCGATTTCGTAACTTTTAGGATTTTATTTCTGTGTTGAAAAAACAGGAAATTATGAACATAATTTCTTCATCCATCGTCGTCGTTTCCATCGTCATCTGCCAAAACCTACGCGTTTACGGGCCCGGTTTGAATCCTTTTGCTCCCTATTGCATTGCCAATCACTCAATTGCTTCTCGCTAATTTCTTTCTTTTTTTTCGTTGGGAAAAAAGAACAGAATATGTAAATTAGTGGACTTCTTCTTCTTCGTCTTCTCCTTCTCAATCTTTTAGGGTTTTAATTGGTTTGGATATTTCCTCAAAGGCTGTTTTCCATTGGTGATTAAAATTTTGATATTCGATTGATTGATTGGTAATTTGTATCGAAGATCAACGAGTATGATGCTTCAGGAACGGTCTGATACCGTTTCGGTTATATTGAAACGTAGTTTGTCGAAACGACGTAGTTTTAGGTCGAGAGTTGACAGAGATGACCGAGGCTGGACTTTGCTTCATATCGGCGCTAGAAAAGGTGATCTTAAAGAGGTATGCTTATTCTATTACGCTCTTTCTTTTGTTCTATTCCCATGGATGATAGCTAAAATTCGTTCAAATTTATGATTATGGACTTAATGAAACAAGCTCGGCCTAAATATGAATAAATTCTTGGAGACTAGAAAGTTTTGAGTCCAATTTAACATTATTAAATATTTTGCTTGTTGGGGTCGGTAAGGTAATCTCGCTAAGCTTGCAACAAATAGAGTTTTGGATGACAACTATCCAAACAATTCTTGGCAGTTCATTGGCATTTGAAAACAAGGAAAATAAGGATTTGATACTTGCAATTTTCTAACTCTTTTTGTTTCATGCTATTGATTTTGCATATTTTTTTGGAAAATTTACTTAGTGCGTAGTTCCTTCACTAGATTGGTTATCGTATCTTCTGATTACGAATTTAATTAACAAACTTTTTTACAAAATCTACATTGTACTTTGTACATATTCGATGAAGTTGGCTCTGGCAAGCTTGCAAAATCTATAACCTTTACCCTGTGGTCTGTGAGAATCTCCGTCTATGACAGGCCAATGTAATTAAAATATAGTTCTAAAGATGCAATTTTTTTAATTGATCAATTCCTATGGAAAGATTGTTTTTGGCCCTTAATAGAAAAATTGGTTCATTCTTGTGGAGGAATCATTTTAAGCTACATAGTCTTCCGTGTTTATTCTCTTGTTTCTCTTTTCTGCCCTGCTTCTTGCCACAAAAAAATCTCTGGGTCCTGAGGGAACTGTTGCACTTCTCTTCATTTTCTAGGAATTTGTTGTTCTTGTAAGCATATATATCTTTTGGCCTTCTAGGGAAAACTTTTTCATTCTTGAGGATTAATCAGTATTTTAAGTCACACAAACTTGTACTACCTTCGAGGATTAATATGAATATGTCAAGTCACATTTATGCAGGCTAAATTGGCTTCAATGCTGATTTTTGATTTAAGAGGCTTGTAGATGTAATCGGAAGGAATAGATATTGAAATATTGTTCGGTGAGTCTTGCATTTATTTTTATGCTGTTCTAAGTTGAGTGGAATGGATGAAAGTGATTCATATAGAGTGATCCCAACTAAGTTGCCATTAGGTTGAATATGTTTCTTGTTATTTAATAGGTATTAATTGAAGATTTGGCTGCTTTTTTTTTTCTTGTTTCTCTTTCATCCCTTTCTTGTGATGCTTCTCATGATTGATATATTTTGTTCTATCCATAAATTGTATATACTTATATTAGAAGAAACATTGTACCAAAGAGATTAAAAACTGGTGCTGTAACAGGTGAATCGGTTACTTGATCAAGGAATGGATGTTAATGCACCTTCTTGGGGGCCCAAATCAAAAGGGGTGACCCCTCTCCACCTCGCTGCTGAGGGAGGCCACATTGAGGTTATGGATGAATTGCTTGATCGTGGTGCTAACATTGATGCTAGAACATGGGGGGCTTGTGGCTGTAAGTATCTATATTCCCTTTCCTCTTACTCCATCTTCCCCTGTCTTGCTGATTTACCCTTTTTGACAATGACAGGGACACCACTTCATAGTGCAGCAAAAGAAAGAAAGAAGCAAGCAGTCAAGTTCCTTATTGAGAATGGGGCATTCTTGCCAGATGACATGAATGATATCAGATTTAATCCACCACTCCATTACTGTCCTGGTCTTGAATGGGCATATGAGGAGATGAAGCGTCATCAAAGAGAGAACTTTTCAGCTGGTGAGGGATCCTACAGTGCTGAAAGCTAATGTGCTTGCTTTGTAAGGGGCCAATACCACTTTCTGCTATATAAACAAATATTCTATGATTTCCAAGTGTGCTGTATTTCGTCTAGTTACCTATAAGTGTTCTGAACTCACAGTTAAGTGTCATGTGTTGCACCTTTTTCAAATGATCTGATCCTTAATACCAAGTGAATAATAATAAATGTTTTGTGTTTTATAAGTTCGTTTTTATAGTATTGGAGGTGTTTTACCATCTTAACCCCTGCAGTCATTGTTCATTGGAGGAATGTAGTGAAATTAATTTAACAGACTAAATGGGGCATGATTGGAATTTTCAAAAAAAATTAAGGTTTATTCTCAAACTAGTTGGATTCTATTTGATGAAACTGATATTAATATTTTCTTTCTAACATCTGCAATGATTAGATTATAATATACTACTGCTATTTAATTCCTATGGTTTGTAACTGTCGAACAAAATGATCATTGTCTAAAGTTTACACATTACCATTAATTTTTCAATTAAAAGATGGAAATGCCTCCGACCCTGATAGATCTGTTAGCAATTGGGTTAATTATGAAATAATAAATGGTTTACAATTAGACTTTTCCTATGTTAACATAATTAATAATAAAAACTTAAAAAAAAGAAGGAATAGAAGGGCTTTTTAGGATCCAAGGAAAGCAAAATTTATATTGTTGGATGGTGGATTTCACACGTTCATTTCAACAATCACATTCCCACAACATTTCTATTGTTAATATATAATGGACTATTTAAAAAGGTTAGGCTACCATTCAAGGAAAGGTAAAAAAATTCCATACAGTATTTCACACTTGCTACAAGAGATCAATTGCTGTCGTTGTGAACTCTGAACCATAATTGTGCATTGAAAATGCAATTTACTGTCTTGGCCGTTATTGACATCAAATCAACACAACTGCCATTACAACATCAAATATGACAAGAACACACACCTCTGGTTCTCATAACAGGAGACAGGGTGAAGTTTTACAAAATAGCACACAAGATTTACACCTATTGCCATCACAATAAAAATGCAGGCTCTACATAAAAAATAATTTAAAAAAAGGAACGATGTAATAAAATTTAATTAAGAAAAGAATAACTTAATTTCAAAGGTTATCAGCTGCGATCTCGTGTTACAATGGAGCGCGAACAGGGGATGAAGAGACTGCCGCCTCAACCTCAGTGCTGGAAACATGTGAGTTGAGATATGAGCGCGCCATTTCTAGCATCATGTCCACCTCTTTCTTGTACTACACAGGATCATCATCAATATTTAGATGAATTTGGATTCAAACTACGAAGTTAATATTATCCATGGACTCCATTCAGTACCACATGGACTATGGATTCCTAAATATCATCAACAGACTGCCCAAAAGAAGAAAAGAAAGACACCAATAACAAATGAACCAACCTCATTAATTGCCCCTGCCTTAATTTTGGATTGCATCACACACCATTTCTTGAAATGTGCACCTGCATAAATTGTAAAATTAAATTTCCACCGATATGTTGAGATAATAAAGATGTGTATACTATACAGTAAATAACCGAAACCGAGACAAAAGCATTATAAAAAGTTTCACTTATAATAAGCTGCAATTTTAGTCAAAATATGCATTGTGCATTAGGTCGTGATTGACCCAAGCACACAGATATATGTTCAAGCATGACTTATATAGATATAATGCAGCTTCTTGTGAGATATCTTAGCATCCGATAAGAAAAGGATTACAGTCTGTAACTAATGAACTGAACAACCCAAAAAGGGGGGAAAAAAAAGAAAAAATAATTTGAGCAACAAAAATAGCTAATTCAAGCTGACATATTCCTGTAAAAATTTTGGAAGTAAAAGTAACTGGTCAGACAACAGCCAGTGAATCTGTGAATTAAAAAAAAAATCCACTCTAGAATCTTCTCCCTGGAAGTCAATAAGTAGACAGGCATTGGGTAGATTCTTGATCCATGTAAAGATGGAAAACATATAGTAAAAACATGCATAAAATTCTCCCAGGCTAGTATCTTCGCGATTTAATGTCCTGAAACCTGCAGTCTGAAAGATAGTAAAACATGCATAACATTTTGAATTAACACCTACCCACTTTTATATCTATTGTTGAAGAGTTTTCACCATTGGTCTCTACTTTCCACCGACAATGAATCTGATCCAGCAGCAGCAATAGTGTAAAGCACAACATCACAAGAGAATGTATCAATTACTAATTTTTTTTTTCTAAATATATCAACTAGCAAATTCTCTTCTAAATTATAACTCTTCCAATAACAGATACAAAAAAAGGAATTTATTAACATGTCAAATAGCTAATCTGATTTGGACCATCAATCTAATAATAGCTAAGTCTAATTTCTGAGATATGTGACTGGCTATAAATTTACTGTCAAGAGGTCGACAGACGAGGCATGCCCCACAGAAAATACACATGACAAAGAATGCCCCAGTGTGATTCACAAGGAACAAAGAAATTCAAGCTTATGCCATAAATACTACCCTCAGTCATTGATGAGTTTATTTTCTCTCACCGAGTATTTAGAGCTAGGGGAGATATATTGCAATGATGTCTAAATGGCACTTACCTCAAAATAAGATCCAAAGGGAACATCATGAGCCTGTTGTACCGTTTCAAACACCTAATAAGAGGGCAAAGATTTTCAAACTAATGAATATATGCAATTAAACCATCGGTATTTTATCAGAAGCAGGGATGCTTAGAAGAGAGGAAAATCAAAAGAAAAGGCACAAAGGATTAGGAACGTTGACAACAATGTTATTGGTGGGGTGAGAAATAGGCCAAAAGATGAGATAAGAGGCCGCACAAGCATTTTCTTATCTGATGATAGAACAGCATGCTGATATTCTGTCATTGCTGTGTCTGGCGGGCACATGGGACTATTACATAAGGATCTGAATGTTATCTCTCTCACTTGACCATCGTACTCATCCGCAACATGCCACTGTCCCATCTGGAAATAGAATAACATAAAAATTACTACATCAATTTTGAAAATACTAATAAATATTGGACATTATTTAATCAAACTCTTCATAAAACAAACTAATACAAGAAGAAGCTTTCTTATTGAAACAAACTCAATCTACATGTCTAACAGCTGGTAACACCATTATACTTCAAAATCCGTGAATCATCGTGCATGGAAACATGGCATAGTGGAGATCTGATGAAACACTAGACTACTGAGACTTTCTAAAGTCAAAGCAACAACAGCCAAATTTTCAGCAATTACATCATGGCCTTTACTAAAAAATTTGAGCAATTGATAACAGCTTTATTTTTTTTTTTATATCCTTTTTAGGACTTCTTTGATCATATTTGTGTAATCTTAGGAATCAACAATAAACTATAGAGCTCAATTTCAACTATGGGTTCCCTTCAAACACCCATAGCAAAACGAAGATAAGAAGTTAAATTTAAATATTATATCTAAGATTCTTTACTATCCAATATTCCACGAAATCTTACTATCTACCAAAACATGTTGCACCTAGATCTGCAAAACCCTAACAAGAAATATCTTCACGTGTATGCACACCCACATTTACAGAGAGAGAGAGAAAATTCATTGTACAAAAAATAATATATTTTCAACCCCCATTCTTGTGAGTGATCTACAACTTACAACAAGATTTGTATCTTTTCTAGCTGCACGATACTCATTGGTAAACTTAGAGTTGTCATTTAACAATATATTAAAAAACTGATCAGCTGCACAAGGAAACGTGTCCTGCAATGAAAACATAAAGAATTATACAAAAAACATAGGTAATATGCCAAACTCATAAGCAGGTGGATGCAAAAAGATTTCCATACATTGTATATATCAACAAGAACCTCTTCTTTGATAAAAGCTTGATGTTTTTCGACTTTGGGTACAATATCGTCGAGAATACTACTATTACTTCTAACAGAGCTACTATGAGCACGCAATGCTGATTCTGCTCTCTCCTGAATAATAATGAGGCAAATGAAAATTTTCATTAACAGGAGAAAGTTCAAAGAATTTTCAGCGAAAAAAGCAGTTATTAAGCACAGCACAGACAACTAAGGCATCAATCATGATCAACCACAAGCATACAATCACCATTCCAAGATCCACTAAAAAATCTTACCACCTAAATATAGCCAGTTAACCATTGAATAATGCACCGTCGAGCATACTCGCTTGACATGCTTATTATAATAAAAACTTGATGTAAGAAAATTATTTCCCAAATATCTGCAGAAGATTTATGGTAGTTCCAAGTAATGACTAAGAGATTTGTCTTAATTATCATCCCAACTATTACTATTACCTTATATTATTACGTGGTAGACAATTAAGACAAATCTTCCAAGTAAATTATATAAGATCATAGAAACGGAGGGGATCATTCATAAAGCACAAATGTACCTTCTTTTCAGCTTCTAACATATCATGGTGGTTCTTTGATGCACGATGTAGTGTTCTTAACGCATGATTCCTGTTCCAAAAGGATGCAAATTTATACCTGACTCTACCTGAAAATAACATTGGAGGGAAAAAGCAATATAAAAACAACTTAAAAGCCAAATTCACGTTAAAAATAGGAATGACAGAGATTGTGGGTGCCTCCAAATAGCATTCCACTAAATGCTCATTCTCAATTCTTCAAAAGGTACAGATAAAGAAAAAGAAAAGAGAAAAAGTTAATAATAACAGTATCAATAGAACTTTAAGCAGTATCTATAAGTATCTACAGAAACTTTTATTTTCAGTTAATTTACAGCATATCATCCAATAACAAAAGTTAATTTTTTTCCTCAAAATATGCTTTCTAGAGAAACCTTTTTCACAGACAAACTACTTTCCATAAAAGAAACGATGTCTTAATCACAACTACTAGAGAACAAAAAAACAAATCATATATTAGTTTAGTACACCAATTTTTATAGTATCACCAACAATAGCACCACACTAAATAGGAGGCACCTTCACCATCAATTACCTCCTAACATCCACCAATGGTTCTCCTTTTAAATAATTCCAATAACAAGCTGAATACTGATGAGAGATATATCATTCAATTCGCACCCCCTTTCAAATCATTGAATGCATATAGTTGAATAATTTAAGGCCCCTTGGGGCATGGAAAGTGATAAAAAATGTTGAAATGTTCTACTCCAAACATGTGGTTCAAGATCAAAGAGGATAAAAAAGTACAAGCCTTTTAAAAATTTAGAGATATCCACTAACCATCAGGACTTCCTAGTGGAGGCACACCAAGCCCTCCAGCACCCATCCGAAGAACAATTGTTATGGCAGGATTAATGAACGCATGCTGACTTCTACGGACCTGCATGAACCAAAAAAATCTCTACAAACCATATTTTTGTTGTTCAACAATCTGTTTTATTATACTATACTGGCCAACCTGCATACAATTTGGACATGCTGAATAGAGATATGGCAATATTGGCAAAAGAAGAACGCCACAAGATAATAAATATGTCTACAAACATATTTATTTAACTACTACTCACAGGAAATTATAATTAATTTTAATATGCAACATATTGCATCATATCATCATATATAACTATTCAATATAAAGCTCGTCTTTTCAAATGACCTTGTTCGATAATCATAAAGAGATTTCTGATAACTAGGACCAACATTACAGCAAAATCAAACAACTATGATTACTCATACACTTCTAATTAAATTAAAAACAATAAATCAAATTCAAGCAAAATATTTTACAAATTATAAAAAAAAAATACATGATACAATATCATAAAATATGATAATCAAGTAATAAAAACAACACAAGTGCAAAATCATCTTGTCTTATGCATTTAATAATTAAAAAAAATTAAGAATCCGAGGCTATATTTATCATTATTGGCTTATGGAAAATTCTCATGCATTATTTGTGTCGGTTTGGTTCCAAAGATTTTGTAAAAGAAAGTAAAATTTTTTGTGGGTACATTCTGGTTTGGCATGTCTATACGTGTTAGCAATGTGCCATATCTCACACAGTAATGAATGTGGTCCACTAAGATATATCTCCATGCTTCAAAGTTACACAAGGGAGTTTTATGAAAATAAATATAATATATGAACACACCTCATCTATATCTCCAAAAGGTATAATCACCTGCGAAATGTAAATAAAAATTGTTAGAAAGAGATGTTCAGTTTGAGTTAGAAAACAAAACATTTGTAGAAGATGACTACACTTAATAAGCAAAATACTTGTTAATAGAAAACAAAATATTTGTAGAAGATGAGTAATTTTTCACTTAATAAACAAAATAATCGTTAATATTACAGATCTAATTTCTCAGTTAGAGAGTTAATGACATGAATAATGGTTTTAAATATCAGCTATAACCTAGTATCATACAAATTGTAACAGTGAATCACCACGAACACGGCACATTGAAGAAGTTGATACCATCGTTTATCTAAACAAATTCCAGACAGAGGCGACTGTGACTGTTACATTTTGGCTGCAAAACAGTTACACACCTACACTTACTACAAAAACAGCAATTTAAAATCTTGATATGTACGATATTCTACAGCCAAGCAGCTAACCTCATCTTGAATTCACTTGTTTTAAAGTTAGCAATGTGTTTTGCCTAATAAAAAATATGTACCCAAATTAGATAGCTGCTTTCCAACCGTAAAGGCTCATTAACCGCAAAGGAAAAGGAAAATCAGAGAAGCAGAGAGCAGTGTAGGTCCATATATAAAATCAACCCTAGAAAGCTATGGCTAGATTGAATCCAGAGAGGTTCATAACCTTTTAGTGCCTTCTATAATTGTGCTTAAGCTCCCCCTCTTCCTTGTTTCACTATATGGTCTTTTATTTGAAAATTTTCTTTTATTTACTGGTGCTGTAAATTTCCTGTGGTCTTAAAATTTACCTCATTGGAGCATCCAGTGTTACTTTTCTTCTTCTTGTTATCTAATTTTATAGTTAGAAACAATTCAAGCTTTTTTACAATTCACACACTTTGTTCAGAATCCACACTTCCCTCTCCTGTTGGTCTCCAAAGCAGCCTAGAATACCTGAACAATGTCATAATCTGCCACTCCAAAAATTTCAGTTATTTCAATACTAGTTAATTTTAAAAGAAACCAAATTGAACCGACCAATGCACACTCCTAAGTTTAAATTTCATCATAATGCGTTATACACTTCCCTCTCTTGTCGGTCCTCCAAGTAACCTAGAACTGAAGAGAAAGAAACCTGAACCAATTCACATCTTCTTTCAGAATCAGTCTCATAGAATTTGCCATTCTAAGAATTTCAGTTATTTCAATATTAGTCAATTTCAAAAACAAACCAACTTGAACTGAACAATGCACAGTCCTAGGTAATTTCATTGAAATGAATTAGAGGGGAGAAAAAGAAAATTATGTTTCCTATTACTGGTGATGAATACAGCATACTATCATAAGCCAAGTGAAGAATAGCACAGTGATATCCACTAAGATTTTCAAGTATTACTCAAGCAATAAATGGTAAAAGAGAAGACAACGTTACCTTCATTTGCTTAGAGAACACATTCGAATGGAAGCATATGTGCCATGCAGAGACATACATACGGCCATGATACAAGAATGACCTCTCAAGAGCACACGAATAACTGTGTTCAACAATCTGAAACAGGCATTTTTTGTTAAGCCAGCAACAGAACCTACTAGGCTAGAACTAAAAGAGACTTTCCTAAATTTTGCTACCTTGCAGGAGAATAGCAAAAAGGAACTTTTTTCTAAAATCCAATAATTTTATAGGTTTAGCGGATAAAGAATTCTCATAAGAAATGAATTTTGTGTCTCTTGCCTCATCTGCAGGGAGGTTAAATATTGTTTGCAAAGGGCCAGGTTTCTGATGAACCACTGTAGGCCCCGGTTTATCTGAAGACATCCTTCTTCGAGCATATCCATTCACAACCCTAACAAAAACAAGATTGTGAACTAATTCAAAACAAATTAAAAAAAAAACAAGAAAAAATTCTTTTATTTGATGTGAAGAAAAAAATGCAATAACATGAAACATCACAGCACCATCAAGATTACATTTAAACCAACCATATGCAAAGAACGGAATAAAAACATGTCTAAGCACAATCTGAGAAGCATTAAGATGACGCAAAATGAGCAAGCAACAAAATAGGAATTTTGGAGGTTCTTTCAAAATATTTATCTACATTTAAATTGCAATAACAATTATTATTCCTGTATAGGTAGCAATATAACTTGGCACTACCACTGGACTATAACTTGGCAAGGTAGCTACAACCCAGTAGCACATTTAATTCAAACGTTAAATAATATGGAGTAAGACTCTGGCTTGGAAAGTTTTATTTGACAAATTTTTGTGCCAATGTGTTCCTTTTCATTTGCATGGAAATCTGCAAATCCAGAATTCCTTAAATAGAATTCCTAATTCTAACAGATCCTAATTATTCGTTCTTTGCAAGATAACATATCTTTGAACTGCCTAAATTGAGCAAGGTACATTGGGAGCAAGACATCATGAGGGCATACTTTGGTCTTCCATCAAAGCTTAAACACCTTAAATACAAATAAATAAAGTTCCTTTTCTGAGATTTTTAAAATCACATGAAAACAATATGCTTCTGAACAAAACTTGGAAACCAAAGGCTGGTTTTATTAAAAATGAAAAGATCACGGATGTACTGGAAGGCGTTTTCTTAATATAAAAGTGCAGGCATCTACATGATAAAAAAAATAATTCCTAGAGAGGCCCTAAATGAACATACCCTTCACATAGCAATATACAAAGGACGCCAGCAAAGATAGTATAAGCAAAGCAATTATAATAGATAAGCAAGATAAATGGGGCATTTTTCTAATTATGGAGCTCTAACACCATATATTGGTGAGAGAGTGGTAAAGAAGACAAAGGAAAAGGAAGTAATAAACCGAAGACTACCTGGAAGAATATACAGGGAGCTTTAATGTTTTAATATGGAGACAAACCTGAAAAAGAATTTATAAGATGCATATTATCATCCATGTAAAACTTAAAAAAAAAAGAATTGAAAATTTCAATAGAGTAAGAGACAAAATTAAAGCAGGAAATGGAGTTTAAGAAGAAGAATCACCTGCCCAGATGGGCTATCTAGTGTATACCACACTGCACCAGTTTGACCTTCACTTTCAACTGGAACAGTTACGGAGCCCAGAACAGTACTCTTCCAAATTATATCCCAATCATATATGGTTACATTAATCTGCAAGAGCAGGAAAAAGAATATATATATATATAAAACACACATGTTAGTTTAAAGGAGAGGAAAAGTTAAGCAGAAAGCCCTAACAACAAAAGTATTTTCTGTTGCATTTTATAGTGGCAACATACAGCTTTTATTTTTTTCACTTAATCCTATTTTATCTTAATAATACTAGTCATGGTAGAAATTCAGCAATATCATGGACAGGTGTGAACAAGAAAAACAAAATACTTGGGAAGGTTAAATTCAAACTTCATGGGCTTGGAGCAGCATATTGTCACTTATTTTTCTCACTAATATACCAAAAAGAAAGGCCTTTAAGGGAGAGGAGGAAAAACCTCACTACTTGATTGGTTGTTCGCTTATTAAACTCTAGTACAAATGCAGCAGATGTTTATTCCCTCACACGCAGATAATTGGATTACACCCACTCAATTTCTTCATTATTTTTTTCACTCATCAAAGAAACTTGTACATGTACATGTACATCAAATATATTAGGTTTGAATTGAGGTTTTTAGATTTTTCATTTTGCATATGGGAATCACTAATACAGAATAGGTATTGCAGAAAAGAATAAAGGAAAAACAAATATCTTTCCCACATGTGTAGTTCGCAAATTATATACTGGTAACATTATTGATTCTAAAAAAGACCCAAATATCTAGTTCTGACAATCATGACCCTAATTTCCATGATGGAGAAAAATACTACTATGATTATTACAATAATTACCTTAACAGGAAGCTCATCTACAGAAAAATTGAACTCCTCTCCCCACATGGGATTTCTTGAACCAGGGACCATTGAGCTGCATAAAAAAAAGATGTCTCAGTTAACAGATAGAGTATTGGCAAGTATCAGTCTAACTTGACGTAATTTAATATGTCGAATATCAGGCTTTCATGGTCTTTCCTAACTCTAGTGTCCTTGCTAACAAATCGGATACATAGCTTGAATCTCTTGGTAGAAACGAATGAGATATATAATGTAAATGGAAGATTGGATTAGAAGAACTTGATTGCACGTACTCTTGTACATCATTTGAATTTAAGAGGAACAAGAATGAAAGTACAAATAACACAAAACACAGATAGAGAGAACTAGAGAAAGAAGGAAAGAGAAAACACAATTCATAAATAAGAATTGAAAAAACATAAAAAAAAAACTCATGATAATTTCATTTTTGAGTAATCAACAAAGCCGAAGAAAATAATTAAACTACATGGGCATTACAAAGATTTTCGGGACTAATTGAATGGACTGTTTAATAGGAATATTTATAATAATTATATAATCAAACTCAGTCTTCCAATCTACAAATTTTATGTTGACTACATCAACAATTCATTAAAACAAAAAATGGTAACAAATTGAATAACCTGAATCGCTTTTCTGAACCACAAGTAATGATAGCATAAGGATCTGAAGTTCCATTTAAATTTGCACCAATCAGATTCTTAGCTGCTAACAATTCCAACTGAAGCACAAAATAATGGCCAGTGAGACATTATATAATGATATAATGTCCTAATGATATAATAACCTTCACACATAATTAATAGATATGCCAAAATCAAACATGTATGCAAGATTTAAAGATACCTTGATTATGTATGCAGAATTGGCCTGAGGATCTCCTTTCAACTGGCCCATCTACAAAATAAGTGCAGAACTGCATGTCAAAGAAGTGGAAAATTACTCCATGAAACCAGCAGCAAGCAAGAACTGTGTATAGCAACACTACTAAAATCTGATATCCAGGCATAAAAATAGCAAGTACTAATGGTTCTTGACAATAACATGATGACATAATAATATTAATGTCATGTTAAAATTTTAATTTTGAGCATTGAATTCTGCTAGATACCAACTAAATTGTGCCCATGCAAGCAAGATGTCAAATACTCAATGTTTGCTTGATGACCTGTCACCTTGTCATGGCATATTAGAGCAAAATGGAGGAAAAACTTTAGTCCCAAAGTAATGAAAAATAAAAATCTCAATTTTGTTGCATCTCTTCATAAGAATTTCTCAACAAGAAAAAGCAGCTAATTTATGTACAAATTAATGAAAATAATACAAAAAGCAGGCAAAAATAAAATATTATAGTTAAAGAGAAATACATATCTATCTATCTATCTATCTATCTATCTATATATTTTCTATATGGACGGTTTTTTTCCCCCAAAGGAAAAAGAAGGTGTTCTCCATAAGTCAATCACTATTTTTCTCACTATAAACCTAGACTTCAATAAATTAAGCTCCTCTCTTAAATGAATTGTTGATCCTTGTTTCAGCTGTGCAATAAACACTCAAATTGAAGATAATAACCTCAAACCGAATTCATTCTCAGAACCAATAACAGACGTACTATTTATTATATTTTCAAATTTTATCATTACTATCACCCGCATGACATCAAATATTACCGCCAAAAGTAATTAAAACGAGCCCAAAAAAATTAAATTGAGAAAAACAATTTATTCATGAATCATGTTTCTATCTATAAAAGCTATTAATCATGAAATAACCGTAAACTTTAAAGCTAAAAAAAATAAGTCCAGAAATGGAAACAAAGAACTCCGTTTCACGCTCATCTTCCTCATTATGTACTAAAAAACTCAAGAAAAAGAATTACCGAAAATCATAAAAAAGTCAAACTTGACAAGAACCTGACGTTCCTCTTCACAACCAAAAACATACATATCGCAAGCAAAATCCATCACATTCAAAAAGTAAAATTAAAAATTGAAATTAAGAAACGAATAGACCAAATTGACCTTGTATCTATCATCAATTCCATCCCCAGAATTACCGGAATTGTCCAAAATCTGCGATCGATCAGCATCTCCGGCGCCTCCACTCCAAGCAAAGAACCGAAACGAAGCGATCATAAATATCGCAGCAGCAACCGTGACCTTGATCTCCCACCAAGAAGGGAGCAAGAAATCCAGTGCTGCATCGATCATGACCATATCGCTTCGTTTCAATTGTCTTTCTCTCTCACTTGTCTTCGCTTCCAATACAAATTGATCAATGGTTCAGAGTTTTTAGGGTTTTGATAGTGAGAAAGAGCGTTGACAAGTAAACAAGAGCGACCATTTCTAGGGAGAGAGGGTCAAGGTTTGGACCGTTGAGGAAGGGGTTGAACGTGGAAGAAGTGGAAAAATTCTGAAGGCTGTGGGCAGGGAAGAAAAAGAAGAGAGAGAAAAAAAAGAAAACCGTTATATTTGATGACGGTAATACCCTTGTTGTTGTCCGGTAATAACGGGTGTGTTCCCTCTTAAATGCGTATTTAAATATAGGGAAGTTTGGAGGGCGGAGTTACAAAAGCTACAGCGAGAAGAAGATTATTCCATGCATTGTTCTTGTCATTCGCTATTATAAATGCTCTCAAGACTCTGAGTCACGCGGAGGCTGACACTGAAAGGTAATCACTCATTATTTTATTATTATTATTTTATTAATTTGTTATTATTATCATCTTACTAAGATAAACTACAATATGCCAAATGCATAAAATTAGAGGTCCTAGGTTGGATTGCTGTACATGCAAACATGTAATTATATTCTGTATCGCGACCTTAATTGTATTCGTTATATATTCATTCATTTGTTTATCTACATGATATTAAATTTATTTATCTACATAATATTAAAATATAAAAAATTTTATTTAAATTAAAATAAATACAAATGATTAATTTATATTATATTTTATTATATAAAATTACTTGTAATATTTTTTTTATATACTTAATTTTATTTTTATATAATAAATTGATCTCGGAATATTTAATTCAATCTCTTTAACTAATTCCTAGGATTGAGATCTCATATAAGATGTAGGATTGAGACCTCTCAATTGGTGATTTTAGCGCAATAGAAAAAGTGCAATCAACAAAAAGTAATTATATAAATAAATAATTATTTTTATTTTATATTCAGACCATGAATCTAATTGGTGGTTGCAATATATAATAAAAATTTTAAATTGTCTTTTCACTAAGGTTATGTTCGTCAAAATTAGCTGTTGTAATAGTTGTTAGCTGTTACCTATTCAAATAGCTGTTAGAAGCAAGAGTGTTTGGTAGCGGTTTAATGTAAATTGACAAAAAAGAACATTTGAATATTGAGTCAGAATTTTAAGTTATGACTATAGAAATGAAATCAATAAAATATAAAAATGAGATAATTATATGGTGTGTTATTATTTTTCTATCAGAAGAATGTCAATCTATAGTGTATAGTTTAGCTATATAAATTTGTCACGACCCAAAACCATGGGCCGGACTGGCACTAGGACCTAGGTAAGCTTAAGGCACCCGAGGCCCGTAGTAAGCCTAAACTTTCAAAATCCATCCCTATTATCATTTGACTATCGGAATAGTAATCCCATATTATGACATTTTCATAAAACAATCAGAGTTAA